>VDFB02321771.1:0-69861 GCA_007258455.2 Sequoia sempervirens
CTGATCATGGCCAGGAGCATCATGAGGAGGCAAATAACCCTGTAAAAACAACACATATTTCAGTTCATGGCATAAAAGAGTACAAAATATAAAACCATGAATGAGCTTATGTTATAATTAAAGACCTCATGGCAGCTTACTTGCAAGTTTTGTGATCTCTCAGTCAATATTTTAACCCTCTCTCTTATCTCATTTGTTTGAGGCACTATGAATAACAACTTAAGGATTTCTTCATTGCATTTTTTTTGGGTCTTCCTTATCATATCAAGATGGTTTGTTGAATAAGCAATGTCATCATCACATAATATTGACTGCACCTCCCTATGGATGCTCTCGTCTACTATTGATGCCTTTCCCCAATCAGTCGACTGCAACAAGAATATTAAAAACATTAATAAAATTAACCCAATAAACTTCATGCGAAAAACATAATAATAAACATTTTGCTCATATCTAATTTTGTACAATTACATAATGAGGTAAACTTGTCGCAGAAGTAAATCAAGATGCATCGCGGATTCATGGTTTTGGCTAGATCCTTCCTCAGAGGATCACGTCCCATTGTGTGACAAAATTAAATATAAAACATTACTGAAATGAAACCAATAGACTTACGAAAAAAACATAATAATAAAATGGTATATTGGAGTCATTAATTGGAGGCTGGGTAAAATGGTATATAGTATGTACCACCCCCATAGTAACTGTGTTTGTATCTAAGCGATTTAGATTGTAATCAATTAGCAACTCTTCCCCTGCAGTTATTGATTTTATCGCACATACGAATACACGGTTTCCCTCGCGTGCCTCGAATATGTAATTGGGTTGCTTATTTGTTGACCCAGGTCGTGTACTGTTTATAAACCTTGCAATATTCCCTGATGCTTTTGGCCTTCTGTCAATGTACATAGCCACTCCTTTATTTTGATTCTTATCTTTTAGATGTATATAATTTGATGACAGTGCATACCTACACATACTTTGTGTATATCGAACCAACTACATCCAATATTTGTAACTGTAACATGTTCCGACATACTCCATCAATTCAGTAACTTTTTCGTAAGAGACCTTTATGTCATCCATGCAAAATAGGCCCAAATCATGTAATGATGATGGTGCTATGCGATATATCCTCTCGTTGACACAAAAATTAGTGTTTATTGGAGGAAGTTCCTTGGGTACCCATTGTTTCTGTAGATGTTTGTACCTCAATGGAACCTTGATTTCGCCTATGCTCTCATCATCATAAGAACATTACCCCCCTTCAGCAAGAAAAAAATCCATGCATTTACAGAATTTTCTTCTAATCTTTTGACCTCTAGTTGATCTCCCTCTTTTAGACCTACTACATGTCTCACTTTCCTCTTCTCTTCCTGAATTTCCCTCGCTTGAGGAAGACAGATCTGACAAATACCTATTTGGTAGTACCTGCACTCATAAGGATGTTGGATGAAGTTCTTTCATGGTGATGTGATCCCAAGGTGACATTATGATTAATCTATCATTTCATCACTAGAATTTGATTGGTTATAAAGTAATCAAGTCTTGATAGATTGCAAGTTATTGTTACTACCGTCCAGATGTGTCCATCACAAATCAATGTATGAAGGAGACTGTCCCTTGCAATTAATGACTTTAAACTTTGTAACAAATGTTAAATGTGACTATGGTCCACCAGTTACATAACCAAGGCCTCAAATTTATTGTGCAGAAGAATGGTTTCACCATACATAATATTTTAGTTTAAGTTGTCTTGAAAAAGATGAATTAGAACACTAATAGACATAATTCAAGTGCACGTGTGAGGTGGTTTAGCTATCCAATGATAAAATCCATATGTCTAAGTGGTTAACAGGGAGGGAGTGTGTACTAGGACTGGTTGCAATGATGCAACCAGGTTTTTGAGGGGAGTTGCCTTGGTGTTTTGAAATGGTTTTGATGCCTTTTGACACCTCTTGAAGGATCTTTGTATTTAGGCTTGTGGAAGTTGTATTAACTTTCCTTTATGGTTGGATAGAGGGAAGACATGGATTTATTTTTGAGATGATTTGACAAGTTTTCATTGAGTATAAAAGAAGATATCACCATTTTAGTAGGAACTGGTCTGAAAACCCTCAAAACTAGGGTTTTGATTGAAGAATGGCTCTTTCTTCCATCTCCACATTGCAATAATGCTAATTCTTGGTGGGATGGAAGATATTTGTCTTTATTTTCATATTTTTAGGGTTCTATAGAATGGCATGTTGTGTGGAGGAAGTTTTGCAATGTTCTAGGTCTGGCATCTTCATGTGACAGGCCTAGATTGTGAAGAAAAAAGTTGAGTTTTTCTTTTTTAGGGTGATTTTAACTGTGAAGGAACTTAGGAGTGATAGAAATTGGTGTAACTATCCTACAAGAACCTATTTGAATGCTTTGGGGTGAAGGGGAGAGCCTAGATAGTCAACTATCATGTTGTAGCCTGCCAATTAGGCCTCTTGGAGCAGCGTTGTTTTGGTCCTTGGAGCAGCATTATTTTGGTCCATTTCTCTTTACTGTCCACTATCAAGAAAGAAGGTTTTGAGACTTTGTAGGGGAATATATTACATGTCTAAGTTCAGTGGTTGGGCCTGATAGAAGCTTATATGTAGATTTTATTTTGACTACCCTACCGAGTAGGGCTACAAGCCTTTTAGTGGTAAAGAGGCCTAGTGGTTAGAGCAATGAGAAAATGGAGTTTCCTAAGTGAAAACTTGAGTGTCATGGTTTGGTTTAGTCCTATTTGACATGATCCAAGTGGATACAATCCCTCTTGATTGTTTGAGTACAAGAACCCTAGTTGGGGGGGTATTTTCCTTGAAGGAATAGTGGATTGGAAAGGTCCACTTAAAGAGTATTTGAGAGAGTTGTGCTAAGTTGGTAGTTTGATCATCTAGTTGATCATCTAAAAAAGCTTCCCATTCTCAATTTGCATCGCATGGTTGAGAAGGTAGTTAGGGATGCAGAGACAGATCCTTCCAGAGGCTGGGTATGGGCTGGGAGGAGGGTTGGGACCCACCCAGGAGGGCACATCCAGGCCATGGGAGGGGCTGACAGGGACTGGCATGGTTGCAGCTTTGAGAGGCCCTACAGGAATTAGTGGTGCCAGCCGTGAACTTTGGAAAAACATGAGGCAGAGCAGGAACAGGTGGAAATAAAAGAAAGACTGGGAGGAAATTAAATAAGTAAAGGTTTACTTGCTTTAAGCAATATAAGGGTTTAAAGGAGCTAAATAAAAGCCAACATCCATATCTTGGAGGCATGCTTGAGTGGATTAATTGTGCCTGCTTTATTATGTTATAGAGTTCCACGGCCCCAATTTAGGGTTTGTTAGAAACCAAAGCTTGGCATTGAAGTACGATTTCCCTCTAGGGCTGTGAGGTTGTTTTTCTTATGTGAATTTTGTGGATTGTTAAGTCGGGGTTTATCCAGATTTGATGGATATCTTGGTAGGAGTCATGAGTGACCGCACTATTTGATGAATCCTAATCTCTGCCGAGAAACAAAAATTTCTCTAACAACTCTAAGAGCTATAATGGGATGGAATTAAAGGAACCTTCATATGAAGGATCTTCTAATGAAGGACCTTTGAATTAAGGTCTTCATTTGAAGGTCCTTCATGCAAAGGTTCCTTTTATAAAGCATTTTGGACATGAAATATTTAAAATAAAAAATACCTTCATTTGAAATTATTGACATGGCATCATTTTTGAATGAAGGTTCTTCATTCAAAGGTCATGAAAGGACATTTGATGCAACATATGCCTTGTTAAAGTTTTAACTTAACAGTAAGGGCATCATGAGTAGTTTGTTGGGCCCATTCAACAATATCTCAAGCAATAGGTTTAATTGTGATGGCAATGATATTGAAAAATATTTTGTAATCTAGGTGTTGAGAAGCATAATTGGCCACCATTGTAGGAAAGATTCTTCATTCTCACTTTTAGGTGTTAAAATTTAACAATACCTTGATTGATGAAAGAGCCCAAAGAGCCTTTCTCCACGGTATCCAAGTACACATAGCAGTGGTCTTCTCTTATACAGTTGGACATGATTTAAAGAACTTAGTGGGACTTAATTATGAGTTCTCAAACATGATATCAAAGAAAAACAGGTTCATTTATGACCTAGTATTATTGCATAAATAAATTAAAAATGTGTTTTTGTTTACATTCAATATCCCTCCTTTTGTGTAGACAATTCTCTTTGTGTAGGGTACTTGTGAAAGCCATGAGATCCAAGTTCCTAAAAAAAATTGCATACAAATTTTTGTTGTGTATATGGATATGTGTTTTGTGTTTCCATTTTGTTTTGTGAAGCATTGAGCAAAGAAAATATCAACCAAAATCTTCTTCAAGGTATTTATGCACTTGAGAGAGGTTTTGGGTTTTAATTACCTATGTACATTGTTGTTTTGAGGCTATTAATATAAGTTGTGGGGTTTGTAAGTTGGTTGTGCATGACGAAGTAAAGGTCGATCTAAAAAGAATTCAGAGATTCACATTTAGCATTGGAAGAATCAGGTGCAGACCATTATGGCATGTGAAGACTATGTATTAGGTTGATCTTTGTGCATATTATTGGTGAACCATGAGCTTTTATCTAAGGTTTTTTTCTACTTGGCTTGAATCTCTTTGCATGTGTGATCCTGTGTGTTAATATGTATTCATGATCTTTGTGCATGTGTGCTCTAGATGAAAAACTTGAGTGCAATATCATAGAGGTTGATCCCCATTTACTCCAATTGAATGTTTGAGGTGAATTTGAAACCCTTGTTTGAGGCATGAAGCTCCTATTATCCCTATTATGCATGCATAAAGATTGCATCTAAATTGGAAACAAGGCATGAAAAATGTAGGTTAAAGAGAATGGGGGTGCCAAACTTACAGTACTCATTGTCCCTTGGTCATGGATTTTCTCTTATTGCTCTCAACCTCATCCCTGGCACTGGTATTGACCTTTTTTTCACTCCTCCAAACTCTTCCTTGGCGCTGGTATTCACCTTATTTTCACTCCTCCAAACTCTTTGTCAGCGTTGGTATTGGCCTTGTTTTAACTTCAATCTCTTCCTCGGCACCAGTATGGACCTTGTTTTCACTCCTCAAAACTCTTCCTCTCTTCCTCAGTGCTGGTATTGACCTTTCACTTCTCCAATTTTGATGAGCTAGGTTTTTAGAGTATGTTAATTAAATTGAAAAATCTAGTGCCATTTAGCTTATAGGTTTTAATATTCTTCAATATAGTTAAGTATATATTAGCTATATTTACATAATAAATTATATAATTATTCGACTTATTATAATTATATATTATATTATTTAACAAAATTATTAAATACATATAAAATTATTATAATTAATAATTAATAATAAGTATATTTTTATATAATACAAATTATAATTTATATAATATATATTTAATATAATAGTAATATTAGATTAAATTATATATAATATAATTATATTTACTATTATAGAATAGTATATATAGGATTTTACCTGATATTTTAGTGGATTTTACCTTTACACTACAGTTGGTTTACCATTAAATGGTAGTTGAAACTTGTTTTCCAATGACACAATATATGTAGCATGCCATTTGATTAAAGATATGATAATTCTCCTTTAAGACCTCTTCAATGTACCCATTGCACACTTAAGGAGACAAAGATAAATAGAGGGAAGAAAATATAGATAATGAGAAACATACAAATAGAAAGGGGAGACAAAGGATAGAGAGGTAGGGAGATAATGGGAGGATAAGGATGAATAGATAGAGATATAGGGAGAGTGATTGATATATCTCTCCCTGTCGCTCTATATCTCCCACTATCTATGTCACTCCCTCTTCCCCCCTCTACCTATTGATCTATCTCTCCCTCTCCCCCTTTCTATCTCATTCAATCCATCTCTCCCTCCATCTGTCCCTCCTATATCTCTATATCTATTTTTTTTTCTCTCTTTCCTATCTCCCTCTCCTCTTCAATCCTATCTCTCCCTCTCTCCCCCCTCTTCTCTATCTCTCACCTCCTCTACCCTGGCCCCATATCACTTTCTCTCCACTCCCTCTTCCCATCTCCCCTCTGTCTCTCACCCATCTCTCCCTCCCTCCCACACATCCATCACGACTCTCTATCTCCACCTCTCTTCCTTCCGTTTCCCCATATATCTCTATCTCTCTCTTTTCTTCCCATGTATATCTCTATCTCTGCTTTCTCTTCCCCATATATCTCTATCTCTCTCTCTTCCCCTCTATCTCTATATCACCTTTCACATGTCTCTCCCTCTCCCTCTCATATATATTGGGCTATCTCTCCTCTCTATATTCTTCTCTCTCTTTTCCCTTTCCATATCATTCTCCCTCTCCTATTATTTATCTCCCTTTCTACCTATCTATCTCCCTCTCTTCCTCTCTCTTCTTCCTAGCCTATCTCTCCCTCTCTCCCTCTTCTCTATCTCTCCTCCTCTGCCTATCTATATCCTTTCCTCCATTCCCCTCTCTATTTCTCACCATCTCTCCCTCCCTATCCCCCCTATCCATCGACTCTCTATCTCCACCTCTCTTCCTTTCTCTTCCCATATATCTCCATCTCTCTTTCTATTCCCATATATCACTATCTCTCTCTCTCTCTCTCTCTCTTTCTCTTCCCATATATCTCTATCTCTCTCTCTTTCACCATCCCCCTCTATCTCTCTATATCACCCCCTTTCTATGTCTCTCCTTCTCCCTCTATATATATTGAGCTATCTCTCCCTCTCTCCCCTATCTTCTTCTCTCTCTCCCTTTCTACATATCGCTCTCCCTCTCCCCCTATTATTTCTCTCCATTTTCTACCTATCTATCTCACTCTCTTCTCTCTCTTCCTCTTCAGCCTATCTCTCCCTCCTCTCCCCTCTTACCTATCTATATCCTTTATCTCCTCCCCCTCCTCATCTCTCACCATCTCTCCCTCCCTATCCTATCCATCAGCTCTCTATCTCCCTCTCTTCCTTTCTCTTCCCCATATATCTCCATCTCTCTTAACAGCATATATCTCTATCTCTCTCTCTCACTCTCTTATATATCTCTATACCCTCTCTCACACAGCATCCCTCTATCTCTCTATACAGCTGCTTTTCTTGTCTCTCCCTCTCCCTCTATGTATATTGAGCTATCTCTCCCTCTCCCCTTCTCTTCTCTCTCTCCTTTTATCCTTCCTCCTCCCTCTTCTTTTCTCTCCCTTGCCCTGCCTATCTATCTCCCCTCTCTTCCTCTCTTCATCTGGCCTATCTCTCCCTCTCTCCCCTCTTCTCTATCTCTCTAATGTCAAAGAGCCTTCTAAAATAGTGTTTTATTATTTGCAAGTACATTATTGTCACCACTCTTCGATTTCCACATGGGAAGTGCCAAATGTAACTTGAATTTTTTGTTTGCTTTTACGTAAGTTTCGTGCTCCAAGCTATTTAGTGGGTTGAATAAAGTTTTGTTATGACCCTTAGTCTCTTTAAAATAATTAGACAAGATTAGGAAGAGGAAGGGGAGAAAACTAAACTTGTTCAAAATAGGGGTAGTTGTGGGTTTGTTGGTTTTCTTTGTATACTATATACTTGGTTCCTATAGGATAAAATATCAACAGAAATGAAAGATGTTTCAGTTATCTACCTATGAGTGATATTGTTTTGTTTTTTTAAGTGGAGAGATCCTGGCTCTTAAGAGAACACCCTGTATGTGAATTAGAGTGAATTATTAGACTATTTAGATCATTTTCAACTGTAGTTGTATGTCCTAATATTATGAGAGTAAAGCATGAATTTTTAATTGGCTACATAATAGTTTATGTGTTGAAAGAATTCCATTCTTTGTAGTTTTTTTAAATCTGGAGTCATGCAGTTAATTTCAGCAAATATAATTCTTTCCTTAAATCATATTTTTTTAATATCTTAAAAGATTTTTAGTTAAATTGGAAGTTGTTTGGGAGTTAATTAAAATTAGGTTTGATCTAAAATGTTCAACACTTTAAAGGAATGCTCAATTAGATCATATATAGTTAGAATTGAGGTATCCGTTTCAGGTTAATAGGTAAATAATGATAATAATCAATTAAAAGCAGGGGACATGTTTTGGATGTGTTTGAATTTTAATAAAATTAAAGGTAAGGCCAAAATAGACTTAAATTACTTGGAAATGGAGTGCTTCCATAGCAGAAATCTAATCAAATCATAACCTATCAAAAGGCAATAGGAATTTTCACAAGAGCATGGCCAATGTAAGTGTATGACATTGCGAAGGGTGATTGGTCTAAAAAATCTAAACGACTTTGCAATTATTTCACTACTATGATCAATGTGTCATCTTTCATGAAATTTCCCAAAACACTATTCATTATGATCATATGGAAATTTGTAGAAGAGCTACAATAGTTGTAACATCATGAATTAAAGTTAAACATTAAAAAGTGCATCATCAATTAATTATGTAATGGCATAAAAATTAAAAACATCATGAATTAATTATGTAACCACATAAGTCAAATATAATTCTATCAAGAAATTAATATCAAATAGATAATATAATTGCATAACTCATACATTTCAATGTCATTGATCTTCTTATTCATCCAACTCTTTGTCTGTATCATCCAATCTAGATTTGACATTGTAATGATTGGTTCAATATCATCATCATCGTCATTGATATCAGTTTTGATAATGTCATCATCCACATAGATATCATCTTCATCATCATGTTCTAGTTCCTCTTCTTCAACATCTTTGTCAGGCACATCATCAACTAATTGTTGATCCTAATCATCATCTACATCATCTTCTAGTTCTTCAGTATCTTCTTCTTCCACCACATTATACTTTATCTTCCTTCCTCTTGGATCATGTCTAACAACAAATGACCAACCTAGTTTACCTTGAACCTCTGAGTAAAATACCTGCTCACATTGGCTTGGAAGAACATAGGGCTCATTTCTAGCTTGCTCGATCAACCTTGTATTAACCATGGTAAATCCATTATCATGATCAATAACAATTCTCTCAGGATCATTTTCATTCAATCATAGCCTATAACATAGGATGACGAACAAAACTAATTTGAAGGACTTCAATTCACACTCAAGTATATCATCCAAATCCCATAGTATCGATTTTCTGAGACTTCTGGATGTATGTCGATTCTAGATGAAACATTAGTCACTTGAAAGACTGCAGTTATCCTAGAATCACAAGTTTTCTTCGTGTCATCCAAATTTTTGATTCAAAATTTATGACCATTCCACCACATAGCCTTGTCGTGTTTCACCTGCAATATGTCAAACATGTAAAAATTATTGCAATATCGTCAATTGATAAACATACTTATTCTTGGCCAAATATATGCAAAGAAAAAAATCTCAACATATATATACATCAATATAATTGAAAATAATTAAATAATATGGATGATTAATATATTTATACATACCTGTTTATCTCTTAAACCATATGCTAAATCAATTTCCCTTAGTGTAACATTGGAATCTCCATTACGATGAGCTTCTTTAACCAATGAAGCCACACCTTCCCATGTTAATGCACGACTAGATTGTTGACATCGTTCAATCCATACCATCATCCAATCAAAATTGTTTGCAATGTACAAATGTAGTGCATCCCACTCTCGACCAAATGTATAAAAAAATGAAATTCACAAACAACGTATAATTAGTGGTGCAGGAGCACCTATACCTCATTCTCAACTTGTGATTATTTCAAGGTGAACAGATGGTCAATAGGTAGAGTGAGTCTTTTGGATTTTTTTGTCTTGAGTAAGGTCAATTAATACCATTATACATGTTCTAGGTGAAGTTTTGAGTTATGAGTTTGAGTCTTGCACTAAAGAGTTTTGTATCCTTTTTAAGGAAAATTAGAGAATTTACATGTAAAAGGGTGCAAGGTTAGTGTCATTTCAATAATAAGGATATTATCAAGCCACTAGCATGGTCTTAGAGGTGTCCTAGGAGTTTCAATACATTTGAAATTTCAAAAAAATAAAACATTTCAATAGTGATGTTAACAACCTTGAAATTAGTGTGTTTTATGTTTCATGTGATCATAAAAGATTAAAAAGTCAGTTGTACTGGTGGTTGTTCAATATTTGAGGTGTAAAGGCCTTTAAAAGGCATAAATTGATCATTGTAAACCCTCATAGGATGAGAAATAAAGAAGGTATAGTTGTTGTCCTCAAGAGTTTTGTGAAGAAAAGCATGTGAAATGAGAGGTTCAAGCCAAGGTTTCAACAAAATATGTATGGGAGATCTGATTTTATAAATTTTTACCCATGTGCAGACCTAATGGGTTGTGTTTGAGTTGGTTTTGAGATTTGGGAGGTCGTGGAAGTAGGAGATTCAATAAACCCTCATGATTTTGGCCTAAAACAAGGGTTTTTGGGTTTGGCAAGAATCTGGAAATACAAGTGGAATATTTTTGTGGATTTGGAGGTTTGGAGGCATAAAAATTGCTGCCCCAATATTTCATGGGCATATGACAAGTTTAAATACTAGTTGCTTTGTAAAATAGGCCTAGTCATCCTAATCAACACAACCTAGAAAGGGTGATTTTGGTGATTTGGTCCAAAGGAATTGTACTTTCCCTTGAATTATGTTTAATAATGCAAAAATGGGTGTCTAAAACCATCAAGGTTTTTTCTAGTGTTTTGGGAAAGTTTTAAGTTATTGGGCAGAACTAGGTTTGCATTGCTACAAGGGTTCAAGGAGTCAAAGTGTGAAATCTGACTTATGTTGTTTGTCAGACTTTGAGAGTTGTTTGGATTGTTTAAAGTGGTCATTATAAACTTGTTGGAATCCTCTTAAAGGTAGGTTGATAGATTGGTTGAGTTAAGCCTCCCAGGTCTACATCAATTAGTTAATTACCACAGTATACGACCTTAATTTATAATTGATGTATATTGAAGATTAATAATTAAATAAGTACAATATACATAAAAACCAAATGTAAAATGTATTATAATTACCTCTCACTTTCCTCAATCTACCTTTCCCCATCAAGTACACCCCTTCAAATTTTTTAATGGAGTTGGGATACCAAATGTGATCTACATAGATCTTTGCTACAAACTTAGGAAGATATTTAGTAATGTACACCATGGTCTGGTATACCATATATCCCTCCACCATAGAATCCTCAGGATGTGATCTTTTTCTAACCAAATCCTTCAAAAATTTCAAGTGCCTCTCAACCATCCACATTGACCTTGTGTGTACAGGTCCACACAATTCAATCTCCTCAACTTGGTGTATGAGGTAGTGTTCTTGTGCATCGAAAAATGTCGAAGGTAGACACTTTTTCATTTCACACATTAGACGAGAAAATTTTCTCTTCCAATAATTTATATTTTCTTTATGGATTTATTTAGATGACCATCTACAAGTGATTCAAGGCGCAAATATATTAACGAGATTTAACAAAAATATACAATATATTACATAACAAGTAAAAGAAATGACAATCATAAGATCTATACAATGAATTGAACAAATATCACTACTTACCTCATGTATTTTCCAGGATCATATATAACTTGCTTGACATTGTTGTCAAATTTGTCTGGGAGAGATAGAGGTAGAATGTACTGCAACAATTATAAAATGATCTTTTCATTATTTTTCAAAAAGTAGTTAACATAATACACTGAAAAGTACATGCAGTATAAAAATATATATATAATATACCAGAATAATTACCTTAATGAAGGTATGCCAATCATGTGTTTTCATCCCTAACCCAAATTCACCTTTCTTTGTTATGATATTGTTTATATTCACAACAAATCATGTGGGAAATCAAATTTTTCGTATGACTTCTTTTATAGCATTACTTTGTTGCTCCATTAATAACCAAGGAAGGGCACTTATATTAATTTGGTCTCTATCGCTATTTAATTGAATGACATTTTTCATTGCATGATTGGCTTCCTAAATGTCACTACAAATTTTGATAATTTTTTCTTTGTCATGCCTTCCATCCAATAATTTCCATAATGTTTCTGTTATATTCTTTCTGATATGCATTGTATCAAACAAATGCACAATTTGTAGCTGCTCATAGGAGGGAAACCTACTAAATTGTCTGGGATAAATTTTCATTCCTTGTGGAAGCCGGCCATTAATGCCTTGACGACCTTCTTGAAGCATATAAGTTAAACAAATTAACAACGACAATCATTGTAAATTACAACATGAGCAAACAAAACACAATATAAAAATATAAATTCCAAACATATCATATATGATAGATAAAAAATTTGATCTGATGTATAACCTTGATGATTAATTCTATTATATTCCAACTTCCATAGGCAAGGTGTCATTCTTCATGGTTTTGATGTAGTCACTTCTTTCCCATTGAAAAGATGTTTTTAGTAGCTAGATACTTATGATTTTTGTGGAGGAATTGCCTATACTCATCAAACACCTGCTTTCCTAAACTTGTTGAATGACAAGATTTCATCTTTGGACCACAAATTGGACATGAAAATTTTCCCTTTGTTTGAAGATCTGCAAGATCATATATAATTGGATTAAATATGTCAATTTTTATAATTATATATAATGAATAGATTATTTAAAAAACATGCATGATATCTACATAAAATTAAATATTGTTAAAGTGCAATCGAACGTTATAACATACCACAAAAATGTGTTAGCCCTAGGGCATCATGAATTATCCATACAAGCATTGCATGGAATTGGAATTATCTTTGTCTATTGGTCTAAGAGGCGTCATGCCATAGTGGCCGCCATTCCTGCTTATTAACTCGTCGATAAGAGGCTCGATATATACATTCATATCTTTAACTTGGTACTTACCTAGTTGAATGAACATAAACATTACATAATTATTATAACCATTTTACTCCAATATATATAAATTAATGTACATGACTCTTAAATGAAAAAATATAAGTCATTATGCAACAAATAAGACAAATGAGATGCTACTACGTTAAAGAAAATTGATGTAAACAAATACCTGGAACAATCATTTCCAACATTATGTGCTCCCTCTTTATTGACATCTATGAAGGAATGTTATTGTTGATAACAAAAACAGGCCACACTAAGTAAATAGATATCATCTCTCCAAATGGATTGACACTGTCCGCTACCAATGAAAGCTTGAGATTACGAAGTTCTTCATTAAAGTGTGGCCATTTTTCCTCCATGTCCCTAAATGCAGAACCATCCACAGGCATTCAAAGAATTCCATCTCCACTTCTATTATGTGCATGGTAATCCATAAATTTCGCTAAGCTTTCTCACCTAAATAATTGTTGCATACGTGGAATAATGGGAATATAATGAAGAACCTTGCGAGACACATTTTTGTTAGTTGATCTATTTGATATCTACTGATATGACATTTCAGGCTTTCTGTTGCAAATTTGTGTTGTTTATGATATATAATATGATCATTGGGACATGCATCTATTGCTTGATACTCCATTCCAATATCTTTCATAATGGAAGATAAATCTTAGTATGAGTGAGGTAAAATATTATATGGTGGTAACAAAAATTCACCTATCAATCTACAACAAAAAAATATTTTTTTAATATAAAGAATATTAATGGTACATATTTCATCCTTTATTTACTAGTGATGAACTAACAATAATTAAAAAAGATGAAAAAAGATGACATATATGACATACCTTAACATCCGTGAGATTGCTATGTTGGATAAACCATTCATAACCTTCAAGTTCACCAACAAAAATACATCAGAGAGAAGAGTTGTTTTGGAGCCTTCATAAAGGGGCTCGTGTGCCTTTTCAACTATAGGTAAATCATGAACTTCATCAAAGTCATCTTGATCATCATGATCAGCTGCGCCACTAAATGTGTCATGGATCAATGTATTTGTACCATCATCTTCAACTATTTTTTTTGGCACATGATCTTCTTCCATATGATCATTAACTTCATATTCAATATTCACAGCTCCATGTTCCTCTACTTGCAAAACCACATTCTTCGGGGTGTGATAATCCATATCTTATGCCCTAGGGTGCCCCACCTTTATAATAATGATTGACACAAATAGACCATGATCATAATCAAGTGATTTTTAATATATATAAAAATGTTAAAACGATATAAACATTTACAAATTCAATCAATATAAAGACATATAATGAACAAATTACCAATGGACGATAATCATGCCCCCCTTCAATGTGACCATGCTACCTACAATGTTTCTCGGCTATTGTGATTAAAAGTCTTCTCATCTTTAAGCCCTTGCAATTATTGCAAGGACAATAACATTTCCCATCACCCTTTCTTTTCAATCTAGCCCACATTCTAGCAATTGTTTGTTCATTTTGTTTTGCACTAATATTATCTTACATGATTTTTCCTTACCAATCTTGAATATTTAGATCTTCAAAAAATATCAAACTCAAACTCCAATAATTTTTAATTATAGACAGGTAACAAAATCTAATAATTCTGATATTTTGCACCAAAAAAATTTGGCATGCAACCACCCCTACAAAAGAGAAGATAATTTGAAGTTAATGAACCCAAAAACCGCTTTAAAATGCTAATTCCAGAACTTATTAAATTCTGATTTTACTATGATTTCCAACCATTAGACTCCTAAAATCAGAATATTAAACTTGTACAACAAAATCTGGAAATGAAATTCTGAAAATGCACAAGTCTAAAAAGGAAATTTGATGAGATGTTGCTTTAAAATATGATTTTCAAACCTAGAAGTATAAATCTGACTTCACAAATGAATTCTGGAAAAAGACAATGATTACCCTCAACCTAGCGATATCTTCTTGATTTTTTTCTGATTTTTCCCAAGAAAATCGTCCTTAGTTCTCCACAAACTATCACAAGTATAGAAAATTTGCAAGTAGAGAAAATTCACAAGTAGAGAAAATTCACAAGTATAGCAAAACATTGTCGCAATAAATAGGCGAACTCACTTTTATTTATGTCGGCCACAATTTGATTTTTTCAGATTTTGCATGTTCATCGAAATTTCAACGAACGTCATGGATAAAAATTTTAAAAAATGAAAATTACACATCAAATATCACAAGTACCTGACAATACATCAAATTATACATCTTTCATCAAAAAAATTTGTCAGATTTTGCAATCAAATGAGTTAGTGTGCATTCTATGAAACATTGGAGAAGGCATATGCATCTGGGAATTATGAACCACAAAGGATTTGGAACTACAATGAGATTGGGCTGCAAGCTAGACAGAATGGTGCAATGAGGATGCTTTCCCAAAAGGGCAATAGAAGTGTTTTGTATATTATCCCAAAGAGCTTGAAGTGGATCACAATATTGTGTTTTGCAAATGCTGTCAAGTAGAAAATTCTAAGCTTTTACTTTTTTTAAAGCAAAAACACATCCAAAACTACATAATAAACTATGAGTAGGAGAATGTATGGTTGTTCAACCTTATGCATGGATGACGAAATAACCATTTATGAGATGGTTGAAACATTTTTCTATGCAAGTACCTAGGGGTGTCTCACCTAGCCATAGAAACCTCCTCATATTTGATGGCCATGGTAGCCACATAGCCTTTTCTACCATTACCGAAGCAAGGGCACTAGGCATTGACTTGCTTACCCTACCATTCCACACATCTCATAGGTTGTAGCCACTTGATGTGAGTGTATTTTCCTCTTTCAAATCACACTTTAAAAGGGAAAGAGTAGCATGGACTACCAAATATTTAAATTTGGAGATTAGAAGGACAAAATTAGCTACACTTTCCAGCCTTGATTTTGAGAAGGAATTGACAGTTCAGAACATAAAAGTTGGGTTCAAAAGGATAGGTATTTTGCCTCTTAATCTAGATGCATTGGTGGATGACATGAGGCCTCACAATAAATTTCAATTTCCTACCCCTGAGGAAGAATTTTTTGCTGAAAAAATTCTCATTCTATCCAATAATGGTTTGCCACAAATTGAGGTTGAATGTACAAATGGAACAACAGAACTTGTAGAGCAAAAAATTCCAATTGAAGTAGCTAAATGTGCAAACTAGCAAAGTCCACCACAAACTTTAAGTTTGTCAGACCACCAATCACCAAGTGGAACATCGGGTTTGGGTGACCAGCAGAGTCCACCACCAACACTGATTTGGGAGACCAGAATACTATTGCATACATCTCTCTTCCCCTATCGAGTGCACCTGAGGAGAAATCATGGTTGTTAGAGGGTGTTGCAAATCTTGGAATTGATTTGCATGTGGACCTAGATCAAAGTCTTACAATGCCTTCACTAGACAACACGGTCCCAAACACCTTAGTTCATTTTTATTTTGATTGGGGAGATAGTGAAGCTAAGCAATTAGGCAATGAATTGGATGAAACAACTAGTCAGGTGCAGGAAATAAATGATGAGGATTCAATAGAGCCATTGTGAGGCCAAACAACTTTAGAATTCTCCTGATTCTTGAAGCTACCTATTCATGTAGTAAAAGAATAGTCCAATCAACTAGCTAACCATGGGATTAAACTTCCAAGAGGATCTGAACTCCTCACCACTGACGATTGCATGGTTTTACTAAATGAGAAAGAGGAGAGGAAGAAGGAAATTCGGCTATTGAAAAATAGGAAGAAGGAATAGATTGAACAACATAGGATAGAAAGAATTGCAACAAAGGAGCTGAAGGAATAATTGAGAATTGAAAGAGAACAACAACGAGTAGTAGTAGAGGTTAAAAGAGAACTAAAAAAGAAGGAGAGGGAGCATAAAAGGGAGCAAAAAAGGATTGAAAGGGAATCTACAAAAAAAGAAAAATAATTGGAGAAGACTAGAAAAGAGGCAGCAAGGGAAAGGCGACTCAACAACCCTCTATATCCATTTCTTGACTGTCATAGGATACTCACATACTTTGTGCCAATTCAATGCCCCCAATATTGTCTACAATTACATACCCCAAGTATTATCCAACCATTTCAAAGTTGGAGTCCTACTCGATCGGAGTCCTATCCACACTCACCTACCCCAAATATTACCCAACCAGGTCAAATTGGAGTCCTACTCATTCACAGGCCATAAACAACACAGAAGATAGCTTCTCTTCATATTTTAGTTTTCCAAAATATTTTATTTTATTGGAATGTTAAGTACAAACAATTTTGTTGTGATTATTTTGAAGGTATCCAACCGATGTAATTTTCTAACTAATTGTTAGATTGTGAATAGTTTTGTAGTGATTGTTTTGAAGGTTTCTAATAATATTGTTGGGATTATTTTGAAGGTTTGTAACTTGAAACAATAGTATGATATGAATACAAACAACATATTCCTACATGTTACAATCACTGATTGTTAGAGTCACTATAATTGAGGAACCAACAAAGCATATATTTACTTAAGTCGAATGTAAATGAAGAAGACTATAGGAAACTTATGTATCTATCTTTCTCTACAATATATAGTTGTGTATATATATATCCATATCCATATACATATACATATATTTATATGTATACATATATATATATATATATATATACATCTATATATATATACATATATATATGCATATATGTGTGTGTGTGTGTATGAATTAATTAAGTTGAATGTAAATGAAGAAGGTTATAGAAAACATATGTATCTATCTATATGTGCATATATTTGTACATCATAATGTCGTATCAAAAAGGGTTGGAAATGTTTGTACTATACACTTGTTTAAAGTTATATATAAATTTTAGTGTTTTGTATCAGAAAGGGTTGGAAATATTTATATCATACTGTTGTTTGAAGTTATATATAAATTTCATAATGTTGTATCAAAAAGTGTGGGAAATATTTGTACCATACTATTGTTTGAATTTATATATACATTTCATAATGCTATATTAGAAAGTGTTGGAAATATTTGTACCATAGTGCTATTTGAAGTTATTTATAAATTTCATCATTTTGTTTCAAAAATACTTATAGCAGAAGTAGGAGTCATTCATTATCACAGTTAGATGTAAGGGAGAGGTTGATATTGGGTACATACATATGTATATATATGTATACATATGTATATATGTGTACATATGAATATACATATATGTAAGGTCGCCCAATCAATTTCCTATAAGTGCATCTAGGAATCTTCTTGTATGTAGTAATGAAGTTCATCTAGTTTATGGTAGTTTTACTTGTTAATTATAGATTAATTTTACCAAGCATAGTGATACTGAACCTAGTATGTGCTTAGATTTAATGGTAGGAATGAGTTTAAATACGTGAAGCTTACTTCCTATTTTTGAATAGTAATTGTGTCAAAATATGTTATACATTGATAGCATATGGTTGTGTTGTGTTTGGGCCTAATGAGACATTTTATTGCTTTGAAATTTATATTTAATGTTATAATGATTCAATAGAAAATAAAAGAGGAAATGTTGAATATTGACCTAAAATTATCATGATATTTAATATCAAATATTATCATTGTTATTTAAGAAAAGGTATCAAATTGATGAGTACAAACTATTGCTTATAATGTTATTATTAATTTAATATTTTACAAAGGGTAGAAATTTGTTAATTAATAATAAAATATTGTTTGGTCAATAAAGAAACCCTTATTACAAATGTAGTCCGCACACGTTCATTTGTCTTCATAGTGGCTCCTTATAATGAAATAAAAATTATTAATGAAGACCATTTGCATGTGTGAATAGATCTAAAGGTTTGACACAAGTTGAGCACACTTTAAACTAATTGATAATTGAACTTCAAGGAAAAAAAATTAATGTCATACATCAAGGAAACATGAGTTGGAACAAGATAAAAAAATTGGTTTTGCATCACGTGGAAGGAGGGAGTAATAGTGCAAAGAAAACAAAAATTTGGCATGCAAGTATTTTTTTTATTAATTGGTGGATTTGTTTAAACAAAGGCGGTTCCAAACTGGGAAAAAATAAAAAATCAGAGAGGCGCATGAAGGGGAATTATCACCAAAAATTATTTTCTTGTAACCCTCAATTTCCTTGAAAATTGGCTTTAAGAAGAATTCCAAGGGAAAAATCTCACCATTCAGATCTGAGGGTGGCAAGAGCTTGAGATAAAAGAGGATTTGTTGAGCCCCTTGAAGATACCCTACTCGATCTAAAAATAAAAATAAAAAAATCTCTACTCCAAAGAACCACTTGGATGCTTGGCTTGAACTTATGATGAGTGTGTTGTTAGGAAAGAAAGTGTTCTAATCTTTAGAAGGTTGAGGAAAAGGTAAGAAAAGTTTAATAATTTTCATGAAGTTCTAAATAGATTCAAAGTTAATATTCTAGAGTATAGAAAAAAAAAACTCCCAACACATTTCGTTGATATGAGGAAATAGACATGACTAGTTGTTAATAATGTTTTTTTTGTGTATTTATATTGTATTGATTGAAGCATATGAGTTTATGCAATTTAGTAGATCATAAAGGTGAGTTAACATATTTCCCTTTTTTTCATTACAACATCATAGAAACTTGAGGATGGTTTGTGGATAATTCATAGGCAACAGTAAAAGAAGCCCCAAATTAATAGGGAACAATTTAGTGTCTACAACACAAAAGACATATCAATAACATCGTACTTTGCTACTTGGATCATATTTAATAAATAGTAAAAATATTGTTGAGCTCATACTAGATATAATTGTGTTGCTTGTGTTACAAATTCTTACTATTACCTAAGATTTATTGTTCATTGCTCATGAATGACATGTAAATAAAAATAGAATGAGTTTAAACTTTTGAAATCATTAGAGAACTCAAGACTGTTGATGGGTGTTTTTACACTTCTCAACAAAGACAAAGCACAAGTGCAATGTCTCTCTTGAAAGGTAATTTATGCAACTAATTTTTAGAAATCACCCCAAGGTCTCTCGGGTGTCAGGTCATGACTCACAAAAACAACTCAGTTGTTGATGTGATTTTTTGGTAATCACAAAGGGAATTTATGGTCTATTAAGCATGGAGGGAATTGGGTCTACAAAAAGATTTTTATGAACTCTGGAAATGAATAAACAATTGTTTCAGGTTCAAAACAACAAGCTAAAACTCCATCTTTTCCATCAAATTTGGCTTTACAATGATGCTAGAACTTTTTTCTAACTTTAGTTTTAAGAAAATCATAAGGGAAAAAGAGTTAAAAGTTTCCTAGACCTACAACTAATGATGAATAGTAACAATGGAGGATGCTACAATGGACAGACTTCCTAAAACTGAGTTCCACTTAACCAGGGACAACCCACTGATGGGAGATATAAAATACTTTCATTTAAGGCTTTTTATGTTTAAAAATACTTGTTTTTATTGTTAATTAACATGACTGGCGGTAGACAATAGAGTAACATATTTTCTTATTTTACTTTATGTTTAACTAAATTAGCAGATATTTTGGAAGTGATAGCTTATGTTAAATGTGTTGCTTTATGATGACTTTGGATGAGATGATTATGCTGCATTAATCTTTATTGCTATGATTGTTGTCCTTTTCATGAGGATTTTTAATAGGGTATCTTAAAGGTTGATGAGGTGGTTAAACTCTCTATCTAATCATGAGGAATGACTACGCCACAGATAGGCCCTATTGGATGATGAGTCACTCAAAGTCTGAAATCGACTTCTTCATAGTTGGTTGAGGGACTTTTACTTCTAGCGCCAATCTGGCGTAGTTCTGGCATAGTCCTCCTTAGTCAACTTCAGTTCTATTTTTAGTTTCATTTTGTAATTTGTAGTTGGTCACCTTAAGTTTTGGAAGTTAACGCCATGTTAGAAGCTAATAAGGATATTTTATAAATATCCACATTTCGACCTTAGTTAGGAGTTAGATAATTTGCAATTAGAATTTCTGTAATCACAAGCAATACTTTGTTCGGCATTCTACTTTTGATCAATGAGAAAGGAAGCAAGAATTTAATTAATTTACTATGTTGAAGGATCTTACTTGAGGAAGAGCAGGGCCCGCTCAACCTTTGGAACGATCTTATGGTATTTTTTAAGTGTTGTTATTTTCTGATTCATTAAAACTATAGTAGAAATTGATTTTGAATTGTTCAATCATTAAAATCATCTTATATCTTGATAAATATTAAGATCGGATAATCACTTATGTTTACAATTATGTTTCGAAGTTTCAGTTTATTGTGGTTAAGATCGAATAGTTAGAATGGTTAGATTTGTTTATTAAAAATGTTGAATTGAACCATTAGAATTTTTGAACAAGTTTCTTTTATAAATTAGGTTTAGATGTCATTCGAATTAGTTAGAAGTAATGTTTGTTTGTTAAGCTTCATTAAAACAATGTTAGGAATTTATGGAAAGATGGAGTTGAAGTCCATTCATAATCTATTCATGGAGATTACTCTTTATGCTTTTTAGAATAATTGTCATTTTTCTACAATTCATTCCTACTCTAAAATTAGCATTTACTTTCCAGCAATTAAATTATGGATTTCTTTTAAAGAGAAATAGAATTAATTTGGAATTTCGTGTTTTAGATTAAGGATTAAAGTAATCATTAATTATCTCCATGAATTGGTCTAAATTGAAGTCAATAAAGTCATAATTAAGTCAGCAGAATTTTAAATTAGAAGTTAAAGTAGATTTAAATCTTAGGAATCAGTCGCTACAGTTTAGCTCCTAAAAGCTCTTGAAGAGCCCCCAAGAGCTCTTGAAAGCTCCTGAAATAGGAAAAACGATACCTGAAGTCACTGTTTACAGGGAAAACCCCCCCAAAAGAATCCATGACAACTATCTTTATCGCATATTGCTCTGAGACACACCCAGTTCGATAAAAGAATTAATTAAATGATGCAAGTTGTGACATCAATGACCTTTCCCATCACCCATAGTCTCATGAAACTAGTGAAATATTCAAAGGGTCATTGCAGATTTTTAGATTGTTCATACACCATTAAAGCATGAGTTACAATTGAACTTAGCTATAACAATATAAGTAATGCTCAGACTAACTTTACACATCATTTTATCATCAATAAACAACCAAAAGTATGAGCTAGGAAGATATCAAACACAAAAACATATATCCACCATTAAAGCACAACATGAACTGACAACTGAAAGTAACTTAAAATTTAAAAAAAAGAAGCTAAAATCCAACAATTGGAGATAAAATCATGAACACATGAGAGCAATATACAAGAAACCATAAAAAAAATGCTTTTCTCATATATTTTGCAGCAGCATGTCTTTACAACAACTCATTTCTCCCTTTCTGGAGGTACTTCTTCTTGCATCAGGATCTTATCTTAGCCAATCAGTGGAGGTTCCTAAAGTATCTTGACATCCAGATCCTTGTACACTTTCCCTTCCTTAGATCGATGCTCTTTGGGGTGTATCTTGTCATCCATCTCTTGGTCTAATTTTTCCACCACATAGTGCTTGTTGAGCCCTTCATCCTCAGAGGTTTACAATCCTTCTTCATCGGAAGCCACCTTGTCCAAGTTTATACTTAATCTTCCCTTCGGATGTTCAAAATAATCATCTCCATCTGAATCCTTGGGCTCATCAACTATGTATTGTGCAACCTCTTTGCGTTATTTTGTGTTAAGCCTTTCCATTTCTTCTGAGATCTGCATTGTGGCCTCCATTTTTGGTGGTTTGGTAGGTGGTGGGGGGAAGAGGAAAAGTGGAAGCAAGTTGAGCCATTAGAGCTTGGAACTTGGGGTCAAGGATTACCCCGAAGAGCTCAATGGGAATGTTCTACATGTATGTTGTGAAGGCTTGTGGAAAGATGGGTGGTGCCATAGAGGTTGAGGGTATGGATGGTAGCAAAGTGGAAAAAGTAGGTAGTGGAGGTGGGAGCGAGGAAGATTATAGTGGAGAGGTGGTCAAAGAGGAGGAGTCCAATACCATTACTAGAGCAATTGGTGAGGCATAGGTGAGGTGGACTGATATGTCCACAAAGGGTGGAGACAAGATGAGAAAATCCTTCGAAGCAGAAAGTGGAAGAGTGGTGATGATAGCAGCAATAGTGGGAATGGACATGGTAGGTGATGAGTGAGGCCGTTTAGTTTCTTTTCCCCCTTTCATGTTGAGGCTCTACATTTTGAATGGTTGTCCTTTCAAGAACAAATTTCCCTGTTCTCTTTTTCCTTTTGGATTACTGGCCTTCAGTAGCCTTCCTAGAATACACCTTATGTTTAGGCTTGCGCTCAGGTGCATCCTTCATTTTCTTGGATCTCGTGATCAGTGGGGAATTGGGAGCTTCACCAAATGATCCTACAGTGGCATTACTATTAGTTTCACTTTCAAGCTCATCCTTGAGCTCCCCATATGTCAATTTTGCACCCTGCTCCTTTAGTTGGGTGATTTGTGCATCCACCCATTGCCTAGTTTTGTGTTCAATAGGGTGAGTGAGAATGTCCAGGTCAGTGAACTCTTCTTCAGTCCAATCAATAACTGGTAGAGGCATCTCATCCAATACATGGTATCTATCATCTATAATGTTATCATCCTCAACAATTTGATCAGGTACGGAGAATAGATTGATGGACTTTACAAATTGAGCGGTCATCCTCATGTAGTGTTGCATCTGCACCTCTTTATTGTCATTACAGTTGGCCCAGAAGTCTTCAATATGGGGGAAGTGGATGTATTGTCTCCCAATCCATTTCTTCAACTTTCCATGAGGGTCCACTCTTCCTCTCTCTATGTGAAGGTCTAGGTGATACTCTACTAATTCCTTCTCTAAGTATTAAGCACAGTGGGTAGCGGGGAAATAATACATTCCTTTCCTGAAAGTTAGGGGATATGGCACCCCATCTCAATGCTGGTCACTTAGCAATGTATGGGCAGTCTACACCTACCAAGAAACCTCCAATAGAATAATATGGCCATTAGGGTAGCGTGGTAACCAGTAGGGTTTTCTCAAGAAACCCTCTTCCCTGATGTAAGTGAACTTTGGAAATTGAATGAACAGATATCCAAATCCCTTTATAAAGGCCTTGGCATTGTGTGTTACCCTTCTCTTGAAATCTCCTCCCAAGAGTCTGATTATATGTCGAATGAAGGAATCATTCACTCTTTTGTATTGCAACTAGAGATAGTAGTCATAAAATTTAAGTTCTCCCCTCCTCATCCCCAATGTTCCTACATAGAAGAGCCCTTTGTATGGGAATTTCTCTACAAGGAGATAGACTAGATATGAAGTCATGTAGAACTAGGAGGTCTTCTTCACTGCTAGGAGCTGGTTGTGCAGGTTATCACTTATCATCTTAGCCAAGAGAAATTTAGCTTTGCCTCAGATGATTTCTTCTACGAAGTAGAACATCCATTCTTTGAAGAATGAGGCAGTCGGCAGGCCCATTACTATGCTCAGGAGAGTGACTAGATCATGGTATTCTTCAAATAAATCACTTCTAAATAACTTCTGAGGTACCTTGTTTGTGCTACCCCTCTTGTCCTTTAGTCAGTGTTGATTGATCATTATTTTACACCCAAGAGGGTCCTGCTACCACACATTTTGAGCAAATACCTTTTTTGTTTCCTCCATCTTGTCAAATGTTAAGATACCAAATGTTCTGCCAATGGACTTGGCAGACAAGTCCACCAATACTCTTCCATACTTATCAATTATTTTCTTGTTAGAGTGATAACACTCCTGGAAGGCCATGACCAATTCTGAAGCAACCAACACATGGGGAAATCCATCTTCCTTTGCAAGGCCATTTCTTTTGATCTTCATGCATCCTTTATAGTAGGGTTGACCATCACCCTTTGTTTGAACTCATCTATGTTCATGTTCCCGAGGTCTGTATCTAAGACTGTGTCCTAGGTGGAAGCAATCTTGGGGGTGCACTCCACCCCATGAAACTGATACTTCATTTGTTCCTTTTTCTTCTTTTCCTCTCAAAGTTCTTGTAGGCTTATTTCCCTTGTCAACTTTTCCTACAAGCTTCCTTGATGATCCCTCAACAGGTTCCATGAAACTTAGACACAAAAGGTATAGTAAGTGCATTGATATACCAATAGGTAAAATGTCATTTAAATCCTACAAATTCATAGTTAGATCCATTCATATACCCTTAGAATATCATGACATTCAACATCATTACACATTTGAAGCTCATTTGAGTCATTTTTGCAAATGTGGGTTTAGGGGTGCGGGTTTCCCCTAGGCAAAAGCCATCATAATGAAAGTTGTTAAAGAGTGGTGGTAGGACCATAGAATCCCATAGATGGCCACCCGCATCAGAATTTTCACATGGAATGATTAGGCACGTGTGAAAATTGGTTGTGAGGCACTTGAAACTGCTAGGTTAGGCCTTGGTGCTTTCATGAGTTTGAAGCATGTGCGTGTCATGGGGTGGAAATCCCTTAGAGTTTGGTTGTTAAGTAGCAACATTGGATGGACAAAGCCCTGCATGCATAGGTCCAGATAGTAGAACCTGCATGATAAGTATCCCTTATAATTTTACTTCTAAGTTGAAGGTGGAGGACCACAAAGTTGAGCGATGTAGAGATCGGCCAACGGAGGGATGCTAAGCATTCACCATTAGGGAATAGCTTTGAAGGGATGGAATTTTGACCGCAACATCCCATATGGGAAAACCTGTTGATGTGATTTTCTTAAGAGTTTGTGACTTACATTCTTTAGGGGCAACGATGGCAAAAGTGAGCTCGGGGCCCGCATGGCGGGGCAACGAGTTAATTTTACCATTAAAAGATGGCCAGGAACTAGCATCCTCCCGCAGGAGGAAGTCCATAAACAAACACCTGTAAGGTGTCCAACCTTAGTCGCTTTGGCTATGAATACTTTCAAAGAGTGGAAGATGGATAATGGAGAGACTTTAGGGCTTGACCGTTAAAGAGCGACCCTCGAGTGATGGCCACTTGCAAGCGGTGGTCTACGTAGGTGGACCCGCAATGGTCACCTAGACTAAAGATCAAATTGGAAAACTTAAGGTCTCAATCTTAAAGAAGTGGTGCCCATGGAACCCACATAGCGAAAGGGTGTAAGTGATTCGTCGTTAAACCATGGCGGTCAAGGGGTCGCGATCCATACAAAATAGCCCATGGGACAGTTGGGACTTAACGAATTTTCAATATGTGTTGGGTTTGGTTTACTTGTGGTCTCAATGAAGACAAAACCCATAATGTGAGATGACATTGAGGATTGGCCGCTAATGGAGTGGTGACGAGATGGGGGCTACCCGCAGGCAGAATCCTGCATAGGGATTCCCACATGAGATCACAAACTTAGTCCTTTTTATTGTAGTACTTTGAGCACTAATGAAAGTGGGGATGACGAGGTCATCATGGTGGGCCACACCTGGGCTTTCACTATTTACAAAAAAAAATGGTGCTTTTGGGACGGAATCCCATGAATAAAAACACACGGAAACATCAGGAAAACCCATGTTTCGACAGGATGGGACACATAAATGAAGCATGCAGGATCTCTAGTGCCTTCCCTAAACATTATTTGACATTGGGGGGTTTTTGAAATACAAAATGAGGGTTTGATAGATTCAGCTTAAGCTAAAACCCCAATTCCTTAGTTACTTGACCACTTTAAACACCTAGAAAAAGAAAGCAACATGAACATACCTCAAAATCACACAGCTAACTAAAGAAAATTTGACTCAAATTCGCTATAGAAGCTTGTGCGGGTGGTAGCTCCTTATTTTCTCTTAGAAATTCAAACCACAAGGTGAAAATGATAGGTGGGGCATGGTCTATTTATAGGAAATCTAGTCATTAATGCATGCATTAACTTCTCAGTATAGGGGTAGGTGGGTAGGTAAAGTGCAAAAACCCACGTCAGTGTAGTTGTTCAGTGAAGACCTAGGTGGTGAAGGTAGATTTGAGACCCGCCATGTGCACAAATGTGGCAGGAAGGCCACTACTTAGTGGCGGATCGATAACAGAAATCCACATAAGGAAAACCGCAGATGCAAGTTTGTCGGGCTTGGTGGACATGGGAGTAAATAGGAGAAGGAAACCTGTTGGCCAAGTTCTGCAAAGGCAAAAGACTTAGTGAATTTTGGATAGGTTATTTTTTAAAAATGGAATTTGATAACTTTAAGGCATGTGACCAATTTGAGCTCAGAAAAAGAGGCATGTAAAATGAGGCGAGAGTAAGATGACTCGACAGGAGCAAAAAAACAAAAGAAAGGGGGTCCCTAGTCTAAATGGGGTGTGTGTGCTAAAAGCACAAAAAATGGTTACTCCATTGGGAGAACGCTCCCAAGCGTTCCAAGGATAAGGATTCATCTAGAACCAAGAATCTCTGGTTTCGCAGACCAAAAGATAGTTTCCCCAAATGAACTAAAGACTTAAAGGAGGACAGAATGCTTGGTCGAATCAATTCACCAAAACATCTCAAAAGTGTGTGCAGTGAGTTCATTTCCCTCCTTCAAAGACCACAAAGGATAGCAGTCAACCAATTGAGGAAAGTTACTTAGATTATATAACCCCAAAAGTAACCTGGACATTACTCTGCTACCAGTTAGGCGTCAATAGCCTGGACGGAGTTGTTGTTGTGATCCCCACAAATATTTCTCTATTGCCAATCAGGCATCCATAGCCCCAACAGAGTTGCTTGCACGCACACACAGTTGCTTGTTTTTTAATATTTTCTTTTCTCTTTCTTTTCTTTTCATATTTTATCTTTGATACTCTTTTGCTCAACTACATAAGTGGTGAAGCTCATAGTGGTTTTGGAGATCACAGTGGTCACTTGAGCAGACTTAAGATTTTTAACTTGTCAAAGCCTCATGATGGCTATCATATAGTTCATCGAGAGTACTTAAAGTGTATATCATGTGTAATTTGAGATACATGTGAAGAAATTCAAATAAGGGTTTTTTCCTAGGTCAAGTTAGAGTTCAAGTAAGGAAACCTACTTCATGGAGGCAGACAGAAACTCATGGTAACTGATGAAGAATTATCCAAGGAACAAAGGAGGGTGTAGCAAAGTGGGCCCTCTAACAAGGCCAAGCATAGCCACTGCATCAAGATTGGACAACACCCTCAGCAAAACAAAAGCTAGGGAAGAAAGCAAAAGCAAAGAAAAAGCAAGATAAAATGGAAAGCCTACTCTAATTATATACAACTATATACAGAGGGTGAGCTTGGATAGCTCAGGCAAGATAATAATGCTTGAGGTACTTCCTATTGATAGGCAATGGGACATCCTATCCAATGAGATTCTTGAGGTGAAAAGTGTTGTCTCCTAAGATCTCAGAAATCTAAAAGGGGCCAATCCAAAGCTTGTTGAATTTTTCATGTCCCCCTTTCTTCTCGTGGTCCTTGTCCCAACATAAGACCAAATATGCAATCCTAAAGGCCTCAACTTTGGCTCTATGGTCGAACCATCTCTTCACTATGCCCTAGTGTTTGGGAAAAAATTCTATTACTTGGGTATGGACTTCTTCCAAATGTAGCAGTTTAGCTAAGCAAGCCTCATTATATTCTCCCTCCTCGTAATAGGCATTGATAAATTGAAGTGTAGGGATCTTGAGGTGAACTAGGAAAATAGGCTCTAGGCTATAAATGAGGTGGAATGGAAAATTTCCTAGGGTTGCCTTGTGACGTGTGTGATCTTCCCATAGACAAAAATGCAGCTGGGTATGCCAATCTTCCGGGTTCTTAACAAGCAGCTTGCAGATGACAGTCAATAGGTTTTTGTTTATGGATTTAGCTTGACCATTCCCTTGGGGATAGTAATTAGATTAAAATTTGAGGACAGTTCCATAGTCAAATTCCCAACTAACAAATTTGAGGGAAGCAAAAGTAGGACCATTATCACAAACTAGGGCAAACAGACAACCAAAATGATTTAAAATAAAGTTTTATGGAAAGTTAGTAACTACTTCAGTTGTAAATTGCCTACAAGCAAGTGCTTCAGTCTATCTAGTGCAATAATCAGGAGCAGTCAGAATATACTTTTGACCTATAGAGGATGGTGGGTTTATTGGACTAATAAAATCAAGCCCCCACTAAGCAAAGGACCTTACCTCAACAACTAGCCGTAGCGCGACAGTAACATACCTTTCCCTGGTGGTAGCAGTCTAATAGACATGATAGGATCTGATGTGATTATGAGAATCTTTGAATAGGGTCAGCTAGTAATACCTAACCCATAAGATCTAATGGGTTTTTGAAGGGCCAAATCCATGACCAGTTCTGAACTTATCATGAAACTCTTTCAACACTTGGGTTGCCTCTGCCTTTCCTAGGCATATGAGATAAACTCCCTCGTGGTTCTTCTTGTACAATATAGCTCTTGTAGCATATAGCTGCTTCTTTCCAACCTTAAAGAAATTTTTTGTACTCCTTGCAGTTGGGATGGGCACTTGTTGCTCAGTAAGTAATACACTATGTTGTCATACCATTCACCTGGAGAAACGTCTTCTAATTGGTATTGTTGTACCATGAGCTCTGATCCTATTTCTGCCATTGTGCGGGTGAGGAATTGTCCTCAGACCAGCTTCATAGGCTGAATTTCCATGTCGTATTCATGCAACAATGTTACCCATTTTTCTCTTTTTTCTCCTAGTTTGTTCTGCATCAGCAATGTCTTAATGGCCAAGTCTAGAACGATGGCAATCACTTTATTCCTCAGGATGTAATGTCTAAATTTCTTAACTCTGCGTACCAAGGCATTCACCTTCTTTTCAAAATTATGATAACATAATTATGTGTCCTTTAAAGGGGCACTCATAAAATCAATGGGGTGTTCATTCCCTTCATCATCCTTCTACGTTAGCATGCTAGCACACGAGTGATCTAAATCAAAAGAATAGATGTAGAATGGTTGCAATTAGTCTGGACTGACTAGCACTAGGGCATCTACAATAGCCCTCCTAATTTCTTCAAAATACTGTTTGGCTTCCTATTTCCACTCGATCTTGGCATCATGTTTAAGCATGGAATTCATTAGCTTAACTATTTTTGTGAAGCCTATGATGAACTTCCTGATGAAATTGATCTTCCCAAAGAGAGACTTCATTTTTTTTTGCTATCGGGAGGCTGAATTTTCAATATGGCTTGTATGTGCTCCAGATATATGGAGACTTCCTTTTCTAAAATCACATGTCCTATCAACTTTCCTTCAGTTACTATGAAGTTGCATTTCTTTGGGTTCAGTGTGATGCCGAATTCTCTGTATTTTTTAAAAACCTTGCATAAGTCGGAGATGTGATCCTCTCTTTTATTTGAAAACATAGTAAGGTCATCCATATATATGATGATGCATTTTCTAATGAGATCCTTGAAGGCTATGTCCATGGCACGTTGAAACCTCGCACCTACATTAATCAATCCGAATTTCATTCATTTTTTTGCAAATGTTCCCCACTTTGTGGTGAATGTTGTTTTGTGGCTATCTTCATGTTGCACCATCACCTAATTACATCCTAAGTAGCCATCTAGAAATGAAATCATTTGAGACCCATTTACAATTTGTAATACCTCATCCAGTGAGGGTACCAAATAGTTGTTCTTTAAATAAGCTCTGTTTAGGTTTTGGAAATCCATGCATACTCAAATTTCCCCATTATTCTTCCTAACCAAAACTAGATTTTCCACCCATTTGAAAGTGCCCTGATATAAAATGCGTCCACAGAATCAGGCACACATTTCTTTGTGTCCCCACACACCAGCCCATCCAGCCATCCTTCCTGCAGCCCACAACCCAGACCATGCCTGGGCCACACATCACTACAAGGACAGGGTGCTAGAGGGTACCAGATGCTTGAGTCAAGGCATCACGGGTTTGGATTTGCTACGAGGAATAAGTTGAATATTGAATGCATCTAAGCCTTCTATGAGATCCCATACCTTGTGCCTATAATTTTCTAATCTTTTCTCATGACAGGATTATAATTTCCTAACTTGTTTCACAAATAGCTTGAAATCACCAAAGACTTGCAGCATTTTTACTTTCTTTCTTAGTGCCATTAGTAATCCATGAACTAATGCTTCGTATTCTACTGCATTATTTGTGCAATAAAATTATAATCTATGGGAAGAAAAATACATCTTACCCATAGGACTGATGAGCTCGAAGCCTACTCCCGCTCCCTTCTTGTACTTGGATCCATCAAAGTGCAACGTCCAAAACTTAGAGGGACTCTTTCCCTTGAAACCAATGGAACATACATCTTCTCCTGATTGCATCTTCATCTATGTACCCTTAGGTGGCTGCTTGTATTCAGGCTAGCTTTGATAATGTTGTATTTCCATTCCTTCCTTCAGAATGATTTTTCCTTTGATATGCTCTATTGTCATTTAGCATAAGCAACATTCAAATTCTGAATGAGCTGCATTGTGCACTCAACACCAGCTAGGTAGAAAAAACTCCTTGAAATCCATTTTAGCTCATAAACTTAGTTGGCCTTGTACACATTTCCGCATAAATTCTTGGAAGCGATCAAGCAACCCAAGGTGGCCATCTTCACAAAGTTCATCTTCAAACTCGACCGAAACTTCAGTGTTATTAGGAAGATGGGTCAAATTGGTAGGTGTGCTACATAGCACAAGGACCTCTTCATCCCTTTCTTCTTCTTGGAACTCTTCATCACCCTAATAGGCCACAGGAAAATAATTTCCTAATTTTGTTTCTGCAAATAACACTTCATTCGTGTTAATGTACTCAGTGATCATGAACTTCATACGAGGTTTGTGCTCAATGCGGATTTGGTTTGGAAGTCCCTTCCAAGGCAGCCATAGATGTGAATAATTAGTTGCAACATAGTCATTCAAATCTTGGGTGAAGTCCCTTCCCAATATCATACCATAGGTGTTAGGGATATCAGCAACCTGGATGTCAATCACTTGCTGCACTCTTGGATCAGCTGCAATATACATAGGAATCATGTTCATTTCCCCTACAATTTTCACTTCAGTCTTATCCAACTGAGTTACTTTCCACCTGGAAGGGTTCAAATTTATCCCTAGCACTTGGCATACAATGAACAACATGACATTAGCAGAATCTCTTGAATCTAGCAAGTAGTTGTGTAATTTTTTTCCAAATATGAGGATTGTCATAAGGAAAGGAGGGGTTTCCAGCTTCCCTTGAAACAACCCTATGGAAACATCAACCTGGGTTGCTTGAGTTGTGTCCTTGTCACTAAATTTATCCTTTTCTTGTACCAATTTTTTCTCTTTGGTTGGAGGTTTGTCCAATGGTTGATTTTTACTAGTTTGTTGGTTTGGGGGCTAATCGACTTCTTTCATATGATTTCACTGATCACTGGCTCATTGTTGGTGGTTTCAAATGAAAATCTCTTTGCAGGTGCCTCTTGAATTGGTTTTGATGGAGCGATTCCATTCAATGACCTAAAGAAGGAATTTCTAACAACAGGTACCCGTAGAAATTCAAAGGCTGACAGGCTCAATTTGACTTTCTTTAATTCATCTGCTACATATTCTCCCATTTGTTCGACTTCTGCTTCATAAAATTTACCTTGGGAAGAACTAGTAGGCTGATCTTGGGTTTGATTAGGCTACCTATTTTTATTGAAATATTGAGTAGGAACGTGGGGATAAGTTGGATTGTTGTTGGCATTAGGATCAGGTAGAGTGTTGAAATTGTTAGGAGGGGTAGAGGTTGTGAAGGAACCACCAGCTTGCCTATTTCTCAAGTTTTAAAGAGTTTCTCTTTGGTGGAACATATGGACTTCATCCTCATGCAACTCCTCCTCATCTACAAGACCATTATCTACTAAATCAAAGAGCTGAGATAAAGAGTTCTCGTTACTTAACTCCTTCGCTTCTCCATCTTTGGCGGCAGCCTCCTTCTCAAGCGAGTTGCTTTCATTTTGTGGGAAAGGGGCTTGATTAATCACTATCACCAAGGGATCATATGGCTCCGATGGAACTAGGTCTTGGCAGCTCAAGCCATCAACAAAATTTTGGACTTCCACTTGAAATATTTTTGTAACAGTTTGGAATTCTAGGCAATCAAGCTTGGAATGTCTATTGGTCTTATAAATTTGACACATCTGGATAAAGCACCCTTAGCCAAATAAAATCTTCTTGTGGACTTGTCAGCATCACCTGGTTGGTCAAGAGGTGTGGGAATGCCTCCATTATTTGGCCTCATGTTCCAAGTTCTATTTTGCCTTTGTGACAGGCTTCTTGCAAATTTTTGCCATGAGTTTTGACCTCTTTCATAATTTTGGCCCGAGGATGTGTCGAAATCACGATTGTCTCATTTAAGGTTGGCTGGAATGCTCCTCTAAGAAGCTTGCAGTTGGTTATTTTGGTTCCACAAATGTGTCATCTTTATGGAAAGTTTCTTTACTAGTTTAGTCAGCTCATCAATCCAATCCTTATCTACATTATTCTACTGTGGCACTAAATTTTGAAGGAAAACAGGTTGCACAACTGGTTGGTTCTATTAGGTAGGTGGGGATTCTAAACTCTAAAAGTATGTAGGAACTTGAGCTTGATGGGAGTAGGCATGTTGTTGCGGAGGCTGCAAGTAATGTGGCACTGATGGAGTTTGATTCAATGGTTGCTCTGGGTGTGGTACGATTGGAAGCTATGGAACTTGGTTCAGTAATGGTGTTTAATGAGCCAAGGCATGAGTAAGCCCTTGGATCTGAGTCGGGTTGGCAACTGGCCCCAAGGAGGGAAATGGACCTACAATGTGTTGTCCCAAGTCTATGCTTGCTTTCACTACTTCTACATATGCATCCACCAACCTTGCAGACAGCTAGTGCATCCTCTTGACCAATGCGGAAGTGAGATTATCCAAAGTAGCATAGTATACCACCCTAGCTAAGGGATCATCAACCACATATGGTGGTTGTAGCTTCATGTAAGCCGTATGAAATTGGCCATTTAATGAGTTGATAGGCTCATTAACCTCCTTCCTCACAGGCATGAACTATTGATATAACTTTGTAGGACTGATAGGAACTTTAAACTTCTACAAGAAGGTGTTCTTCATTTGATCCCAAGAAGTGATAGATCCAGTTGGCAGATGGATGTACCAATAGACAGCCTCATCCCCCAATGAGTAAGGGAAGAGCCTACAAGCTACATCTTCATGTTCAATTCGCATATCTTTCAATGATGTTTGGAAGATATTGATGTGTTCTTCTGTCATCCTTTATGGATCACATGGATGAAACTTGGTGCAAAAGCCTTCTAGATTCTTTGGCATATCATGATAATCATTGAAGCACATGGGCGAGGGGTTATTTCCCATCCGATCTATTATGGCGAGTGGAGGTTGCAACTGTTTTGCTCCAGTAACTTAGGGTTCAAATGGGACAACAACTCAGAAAACACCTTGGAAGTGAGGCGTAGGGGTGAGGAAAACACCTTGGATGTGGGAAGTGAGTGGTGAAATTTTCCTTTGGAGTGAAGGAGGAGGTGCAGGTGGATGGATGGAAGGACATGGAGTAGATGGAGGTCAAGTAGGTGGGGTTAAATTTGATGCTTCCCCTTTCTTTCCTCTCCTAGCCCTGGTAGGGGTCTTTAGTTCTTGAAATTCTCCCTTGTCTGGTGTGTATCTGAGTACCTTATGAAAGCTTTGAGGGGAGAAGGACCCAATTCAATCCAGCCTAGCTTTGCCATCGTTCTAGTGCTAGTTCTTTTCATGGGTGTTTTTGCACTTCTCAACAAAGACAAAGCACAAGTGCAATGTCTCTCTTGAAAGGTAATTTTTGCAAGTAAGTTTTAGAAATCACCCCAAGGTCTCTCGGGTGTCATTTCATGACTTGCAAAAATAACTCAATTGTTGATGTGATTTGCTGGTAATCACAAAGGTAATTTATGGTCTATTAAGCATCGAGGGAATTTTTTCTACAAACAAAGTTTTATGAACTCTGGAAATGAGTGAACAGTTGCTGCAAGTTCAAAACAACAAGCTAAAACTCCATCTTTTCCATCAAATTTGGCTTTACAATGATGTTGGAACTTTGTTCTAACTTTAATTTTAAGAAAAGAAAAAGGTAAAAAAGGGTTAGAAGTTTCCTAGACCTGCAACTAATGATGAATAGTAACAATGGAGGATGCTACGGTGGAAAGACTTCCTAAAACTGAGTTCCACTTAACCAAGGATAGCCCATAGTCTCATGAAACTAGTGCAATCTTCAAAGGGTCATTGCAGATTTTCAGATTGTACATACACCATTAAAGCATGAGTGAAAATTGAACTTAGGTGCAACAATATAAGTAATGCTCAAACTAACTTTACATAGTAGTTTATTATCAATAAACAACCAAAAGTATGAGCTAGGAAGACATCAAACACAATAGCATACATCCACCATTAAAGCACATGATGAACTAACAACTGAAAGTAACTTAAAATATAAAACAACAAATCTAAAATCTCACTTGGAGATAGAATCATGCACACATTAGAGTAATACATAAGAAACCATCAAAATAATGCTTTTCTCATATATTTTGCAGCATCATGTCTCTACAACTCATCTCACCCTTTCTGGAGGTACTTCTTCTTACATCGAGCCCTTATATTGGCCGGTCCGTGGAGATTCCTCAAGAATCTTGACATCTAGATCCATGTCCACTTTCTCTTCCTCAGAGAGATGCTCCTCGACATGTGCCTCTTCATCCAACTCTTGGTCTGATGTTTCCACCACATAGTTCTCATCGAGCCCTTCATCCTCAGAGGTTTGTGGTCCTTCTTCATCAGAAGCCACCTTGTCCAAGTTTACACTTAATCTTCCCTCTGGATGTTCAAAATAATCATCTCTTTCTGAATCCTTGGGATCATCAGCTATGTCTTGCATGGCCTCTTTGTGTTGTTCTTTGTTAAGCCTTTTCATTTCTTCTGAGATCTGTATTGTGGCCTCCATTTTTGGAGGTTCGGTAGGCATTGGGGGAAGAGGCAAAGCAGCAGCAAGTTGAGCCATTAGAGCTTGCACCTTGCGGTCAAGGATTACCCCTGAGAGCTCAATGGAAATTTTCTATATGTATGCTATTAAGGCTTGTGGAAAGATGGGTGATGCCATAGAGTTTGAGGGCATGGATAGTTGTACAGTGGAAAAATTAGGTAGTGGAGGTAGGAGTGAGGAAGATGACCGGGAGAGGTGGTCGAAGAGGAGGTGTCCCATACCATTACTGGATCAATTAGTGAGGTATAGGTGAGGTGGACTAATATATCCACAGCAAGCAGAGACAAGATGGGCAAAGCCTTGGAAGCAGAAGGTGGAGGAGTGGTGACGGTAGTAGCAGTAGCAAGAATGGATGTGGTAGGTGGTGATTGAGGCTGCTTAGTTTATTCTTCCCCTTTACATGTTGAGGCTCTTCCTCCTGAATGGTTGGCATTTCAAGCACAAATTTCCCCGTTCTCTTTATCCTTTTGGATGACTACCCTTTGGTAGCCTTCCTAGAATACACCTTATGTTTAGGCTTGCACTCAGGTCCATCCTTCCTTTTCTTGGATCTCATGATCGATGGGGACTTGGTAACATCACCAGATGATCCCGTGATGACACCTCTATCAGTTTCACTTTCAATCTCATCCTCGAGCTCCCCACATATCAATTTTTCACCCTGCTCCTTTAGTTGGGAAATTTTTGCATCCACCCATTGCCTAGTTTTGTGTTCAATAGGGCGAGTGAGAATTTCCAAGTCAGTGACCTCTTCTTCAGTCCAATCAATAACTAGTAGAGGCATCTCAACCAAGTCATGGTATCTATCATCTACAATGTTACCATCCTCAACAATTTGATTAGGTATAGGAAATAGATTGACGGACTTTACAAATTGAGTGGTCATCCTCATGTAGTTCCACATCCACACCTCTTTGTCATCATTACAGTTGGCCAAGAAGTCTTCAATATGGGGGCGGCGCCCAACCCATTTCTTCAACTTTCCATGAGGGTCCACTCTTCCTCTATCTATGTGAAGGTCCATGTGATACTCTACCAATTCCTTCTTTGAGTATTCAACACACTAGGCAATGGGACAAGAATACATTCCTTTCCCAAAAGTTAGGGGATATGGCACCCCATCTCAGTGCTTGTCACTTAGCAATGTATGGGCAGTTTGTAGCTACTGAGAAACCTCCAACAGAATAATCTGATCATTACGGTAGCATGGTAACTGGTATGGTTTTCTTGAGAACCCCTCTTCCCTGATGTAAGTGAACTTTAGGAATTGGATGAACAGATATCCAAATCCCTTTATAAAGGCCTCGACATTGTATGTTACCCTTCTCTCAAAATCTCCTCCCAAGAGTTTGATTATATGCCCAATGAATGCATCATTCACTCTTTTGTATTCCCTTTTAAAGTTTATGTATTGCAACTCAGGATAGCATTCATAAAATTGAGCTCTCCCCTCCTTGTCCCTAATGTTCCTGCATAGAAGAGTATTTTGTATGGGAATTTCTCTACAAGGAGATAAACTAGATAAAATTCATGTAGAATTGGGAGGTCTTCTTCACTACTAGGATCTAGTTGTGCAGGTTATAACTTATCATCTTAGCCGAGTGAAACTTAGCTTCACCTCAGATGATTTCTTCTATGGAGTAGAACATCCATTCTTTGAAGAATGAGGCAGTCGATAGGCCCATTACTCTACTCAGGAGAGTGACCAGATCATGGTATTCTTCAAAGAAATCACTTCTAAATAACTTTTGATGCACCTTGTTGGCACTACCCCTCTTGTCCTTTAGCCAATGTTGATTGATCATTCTTTTTCACCCAAGATGGTCCTGCTGCCACACATTTTGAGAAAATCCTTTTTATGTTTCCTCCATCTTGTCGAATGTTAGGATGTAAAATGTTCTACCAATAGACTTGGCAGACAAGTCCACCAATACTCTTCCATCCTTATCAATTATTTTCCTATTAGAGTGATAACACTCTCAGTAGACCATGACCAATTCTAGAGCAACCAATGCAGGGAGAAAGCCAACTGCCTTTGCAAGGCCACTTCCTTTGATCTTTTGTACATCCTCTATAGTAGGGTTGACCATCACCCTTTGTTTTAACTCATCTATGTTCACATGCTCGAGGTTTGTATCTAAGGTTGTGTCCCAGGTGGAAGAGAGCTTGGAGGTGCACTGCACCCCATGAAACTGATACTTCATTTGTTCCTTTTCTTTTTTTCCTCTCAGAGCCCTTGCAGGATTCTTTCCCTTGTCAACTTTTCCTGCAGGCTTCCTTGATGATCCCTCAACAGGTTCCATAAATCCTGCACATAAAAGGTGCAGTAAGTGCATTGATATACCAATAGGGAAAATTTCATTTAAATCCTATAAATTCACAGTTAGATCCATTCATATACCCTTAGAAGATCATGAAACTCATCATCATTGCACATTTGAATCTTGTTCAGGTCATTTGTGCAAATACGGATTCAGGGGTGCAGGTTTCCCCTAGGCAGAAGTTGTTATAATGAAAATTGTTAAAGAGTGGCACTGGGACCATGGAATCCCATAGAGAGCCACCTGCATCAAAATTTTTGCATGGCATCTTTGGCGAACAAGTCTCCCATGGAATGATTAGGCATGTGCAAAAATTGGTTGTGAGGCACTCAAAATTGCTAGGTTAGGCCTTGGTGCTTTCGCGGGTTTGAAGGATGCGGGCGCTGTGGGGTGGAAATCCATTAGAGGGTGTTGCCACAATAGTGGTTTACACTTTCTGGGAGATCCTGATTTTTGTTGAAATCACATGTTTTTAGAAAATATAATGATTTAAGCCTTGAAAAGTTCCATTTAAAGGATTCCAATTGAAGATGGTTTGATCAAACCACCTTAGACCAATCCCCCTTGGATAGAACCCGCTAGTTTTAAACCATACCTATAACAAAGTCTCCTTTACACCTATCAAAATGCTCATAAAAAACCCACTTTTGATTTACCTTTTGGGGGATCAAATGAATTCATTTAAAATATATTTTTTGTAAGTATGTAGTACTTATTATAAGCTTCCAAAAAAGTATAATTTTAATTAAATTTAATTTGATTATTATATTTTTTTTATTTCTTCTGAATGTAGTTTTTTCACTGAAAATCAAGCTCTTTGTTCTGCATATGTGGAAAAATAGAAGATTATCACAAAAAAAAATTGAAAAATATGATTTCACTAGATATTGAATCCCTTGATCCAACAAAAAAAATGAATTTCGATACATACAAAAAAGTTGTGTTATATGGTCAACCTATGTCTGAATTGTAATTGGTTTGACTTTGAAACTTGATTAAGGAAAAAATATTCAATAAAACACTATGAAACCAATTGGAAGCACTAGATATCGTAGTTACAAATCTAAATTAAAAAAAAAAGGAATTTTATCCTTCAAGGAAAAAAATTTATGAGTTATACGGTGAGCATCACTCCTTAAAAATGGTGTTTACTGAAAAAAACTAGCTTTTGAAGGAGATGGAAAAATAAGTGCAATTTAATTCCAAAAATTTAGAAAAAAATATATTTAGAATCTACAAACAAAATGTCACAAATCACTAGTTTGCATCATCTTCAAATTCCTCACAGTTTAGCCACTATAGGTGTTCAAAAGTGAATATTAAGTTAGAAAAAATTAGTTCAGTGTCCAATTTGGCCAAAAATTGTAAACCAGTATTGTGGGATCACCCTAGAGTTTCGTCATTAAGTAACGACGTTGGATGGACGACACCCTACATGCGGAGTTTCACATAGCGGAACCCGCATGATAAGTCTCCCTTATAAGTTTACTTCTAAGTTGAAGGTGGCAAACCACAGAGTTGAGCGGTGTGGAGACTGACATGCGAAGGGACGCTAACCATTCATCGTTAGGGAATGGCTTTCAAGAGACAGACTTTTGATCATGAGTTTGCATGGGCGGACCCGCTAGTGTGATTTTCTTAAGAGTTTGTGACTTACATGCTTTAGGAGTGACAACAATGAAGGCGGGCTCAGGGCCCACATAGTGGGGTGATGCATTAATTTTACCATTAAAAGATGGCCAAGAACTGGCCTCCTCTCGCAGGCAAAAGTCCATAGACAAACACCCACAAGGTCTCCAACCTTAGTCACTTTGGATATGAATACTTTCAAAGAGTAGAAGATGGACATCGGTGGGTCATTAGGGCTTGGCCATTAAAGAACAACCCTCAAGTGACAGCCACCCACAAGCGACAATCCACGTAGGCGGACCCAAAATGGTCGCCTAGACTAAAGATCGCACTAGAAAACTTAAGGTCTCAATTTTGAAGAAGTGATGCCCGCGGATCCCACATAGGGGAAGGGTGTAAGTGATTTTTCATTAAACCACGATGGTCAAGGGGTTGCAATCTGCACAAAGCATCCCATGGGGTAGTTGGGACTTAATGGATTTTCAACGTGTGTTGGGTTCGGTTTACTTGCAGTGTCAATGAAGACGAAGCCTGCAATGTGGGACAATGTTGAGGTTCAGCCACTAATGGAGCGAGGACAAGATGGGGGATACCCACAGGTAGAATCCCACATGAGATCACAAACTTAGTCCTTTTGACTGCACTAGTTTGAGCACTAATGAAAGCGGGGATGGTGAGGTCATCAAGGCAGGCCGCACCAGGGATTTTTCCATTTACAAAAAAGATGGTGTTGTTAGGACGGAATCTCACATGTGAAAACACATGGAAACATCAAGAAAACACATGTTTCGATAGGATGACACACAAAAATGAAGCACGTGGGATCTCCAATGCCTTCTCTAAATGTTATTCAACATTGGGGGTTTCCAAAATACAAAATGAGGGTTTGATAGATTCGGCTTAAGCTAAAACCCTAGTTCCTTAGTCATTTTACCATTTTAAACACCTCGAAAAAGAAAGCGACATGAACATACCTCAAAATCGCCCGACCAACTAAAGAAAATTTGGCTCAAATTCGCTGTAGAAGCTTGCGCAGGCAGGAGCTCCTTGTTTTCTCTTCGAAATTCAAACTGCAAGGTGAAAATGATAGGTGGGGCGTGATTTATTTATAGGAAATTTATTCATTATTATGTGCATTAACTTCTCAGTATGGTGGCAAGTGAGTAGGTAAAGTGTAGAAACTCGCATTAGCGTAGTCGTTCAGTGAAGACCTAGGTGGTGAAGATAGATGTGAGACCCGCCATGCGGGCAGACGCGGTAGGAAGGCCTCTACTTAGTGGTGGAGCGATAATGACAATTCACATAAGGCGACCCACAGATGCAGGTCCGCTGGGCTTGGTGGGCACAATGACAAATAGGAGAAGGAAACTTGCAGGCCAAGTTTCACAAAGGCAAAAGACTTAGTGAATTTTGGATAGGTGATTTTGGCCAGATGGAATTTGATTACTTTAAGGCATGTGACCAATTTGAGCTCAGAAAAAGGGGCACGTAAAATGAGGCAAGAGTAAGATGACCCGGCGGGAGCAAAAAAATGAAAGAAAGGGGGTCCCGGGTCTGAATGGGGCGTGTGTGCTATAGGCACAACATAGACCAATAAAAATAGAATTGGAGTTTAAAACATCTAAAATCTTTATGGAACTTGAGACCACCTTTCCTTGAGACATTATGTATAATAGTTTGCATGTCTTGTTTACCCTTTTCAATTTTGCAATACATTGTAAAGTCTATTTTACCTTGCTCTTGAGATTATTATTATTATTATTATTATTATTTTGTGATAATTTTACTAGAAAAATTATTTAGTATTGTTTGTATACTAGCTATTGCTAATTCTATAAATGCAACGGTTTCCAAAGCTATTTTTATTTACATAGAGTGAATAGTAGGGATCAAGTCATCTACATATGTTAGATTCAATATATTATTCTTCAAAAAATTATACCTTGTATAGTATACTTCTCAAAGTTTTGTGCTATTTTGTTGATTCTTGTAAATAGTTTTCCCAGCAAAATCAAATATAAATAGTCAATCAAACTTTCTAGGTTTACAAATAGATCCTCTTATTTAATATTTAGTCTATTGTATTATGTTCATCTACATTGGAATACGTGTTATGCTTATGCTGAAAGAAGCATGTAGAAGTAGTCTATGCTTGCAAGTTTAGTGTTATAATCTGCATTAGTGTCCATCAAGCTAACACCAAGGTTATCATCTTTAGTTGCAAATCATTTGGAAATGTATCAAATATGAATTCCTATATTTTTGCTTATGCAATTATGTGTGAGATTCCTTAAAATTCATTATGTCTGTGTGCTAAATGTTATTTTTTGCTTTTAAGAAAAAAAAAACTATTCTCATTTGGGGATATCTACTATTTGTAATAGTGCTTGTATTTTTTTAAAGCTCTTGTCATTAAGTTGTTAGCACTTACAAGGTTCGGTTTCACAAAGGTGTGTACTAAAGCTCCCAGAAAACGTGTTCTTATAGGCATTTGCATAATTAAATAGTATAGTAAGGAAATTTGTATGCTTATTAGTAAATTCTTATCCATCTTAAAGGATTTAATTATATTATAATATCAAGTAAAAATAAAAAAATGTTAGGTAAATTTTTTATGAGCGTTGGATTAGTAAGAAATCATTTCTTTTATTTATTATTTATTTACATATGTTGAACTAAAATTATTTTGGTTTCCAACTGTTATTTTTGGTTAACCATTGGGTGTAGTTGCAAAAAAAACTGCTCGTGCATGTTTTAGAAAATTGCCAAATGATTTATGGGTTTTGTTGTTGGTTCCTCCACATTTCCCAAACCTATTGAATTTTAAAATTTATATATTAGACATAAAAGTTTTGAGTGTTTTAATGTTGTCTTGTCTCACTGCAATAAACAAACTAATTTTTTTTAAATGAATTAAATGATCAATTTATTATCAATTTTATTAATATAAACATATGATGCAAAAAAAGTATTAAATTTTTATAGTATTTATAGAGATTGTGTGTTGTGTGTAAGTTTATAACTTCTATACAAATTTTGTTCACCTATATTCTGAAATTATCAGTCGTTCTCCTATGAGATTATTTATAGAGTTGTGTGTTGATTCATTGATAATTCTTGAGATATCCTATAGAGGTGTTTAGTAAAAAAATTGATTAGATTTGTTTCCAAATATTGTCTTCCCTTCTTTTCACATAAAGTTATCTAATGTCATTGAGATACAACTAAATTATTGTAAGATTATTGTGAAAATTCAAACCATATATGGTATATGTTATTAATATATTATTGGCCATCAATGTATGTGCTAATTAAGCCATTGTTCTCAAACTACGATTCCTCTATGTTGCGCGTACGTAGGCAAGGCCATTAGAGATGAGCCCCCGAGGAATTAGGTTTGGCCCCTTAGGTTCCCCTATGCTTGCTTGAAAGTATACTTTTGTGAGTTATTTTTGTGTTGTGATCAAAATTTGAAAGTTGTGTTGTGTCCTTAGCTTATTTTTTGGTTGTAAATTTTTTGGCATTATAATATACATATGTATATACATATACATATAATACACCTCTATCAAATAGGGGTATAAATATTTGCATCATGTTTCTCTTAAAAGTTATATATGTAAATGAACAAGGGTATGTGTGCAATGAAACAAGCAATGCATGTTATACTACCATATCCCCAATTCTAACTCTTATAACCCTTAGGTGATCATGTTAACCGATTATATATATGAATGTGTGGACATACAAATAAAAATCAAAGTGAAACAACATATTCAAACATGTGATTATAATTGAAGAACAAGCAAACCATACATCTAATTCATATGAATGCAATAGTGAGACACAATTTTTGAAGTCTTCGATAGTGTTAAACTATGTTGCAATAGTCATCCAATTTAGTTTGAATGGTAGACTGCAACATAGTTAAACAAGGGGAGAATTCAAAAACCACATCTCACTATTGTTAATTATATGTGCATTCAACAATTCTTTAGGGAGAATTGATTGCAAATGATCAAGGGTGTGTGTGCAATGAAACAAGCAATGCACAGTATACTATTATATCCCCAATTATAACTCTTAAAATTAAAAGAATGATACAAACTGAATCAAAAAATTCATACATGTAAGAGTGAGTGTAACTAAAGAACAAACTAACCATGCATCTAATTGAGTTTATTGCAAATTATCAAGGGTGTGTGTGCAATGAAACACACAAAACATGTTATACTATCATATCCCCAATTCTAACTCTTACAATTAAAAGAATGATATAAATTGAAACAATAAATTCATACATGCAAGAGTGAGTGTAATTGAATAACAAACTAACTATGCATATAATTGAGTTGATTGCAAATGATCAAGGGTGTGTGTAAAATGAAACAAGTAATGCATGTTATACTATCATATTCCCAATTCTAAATCTTACATTTAAAAGAATGATACAAACTGAAACAAAAAATTCATACATGTAAGAGTGAGTGTAATTGAAGAACAAACTAACCATGCATCTAATTGAGTTGATTGCAAATGATCAAGGGTGTGTGTGCAATGAAACAAGCAATGCATGATATACTATCATATCCAAAATTCTAACTCTTACATTTAAAATAATGATACAAAATGAAACAATAAATTCATACATGTAAGAGTGAGTGTAATTGAAGAACAAACTAACCATGCATCTAATTGAGTTGATTAAAAATGATCAAGGGTGTGTGTTCGATGAAACAAGAAATGCATGTTATACTATCATATCCCTAATTTTAACTCTTATAATTAAAAGAATGATACAAACTAAAAAAAAAAAAATCATATATGTAAGAGTGAGTGTAATTGAAGAACAAACTAACCATGTATCTAATTGAGTCGATTCCAAATGATCAAGGGTGTGTATGAAATGAAACATGCAATGCATGATATACTATCATATCCCACATTCTAACTCTTACAATTAAAATAATGACACAAATTGAAACAAAAAATTCATACATGTAAGAGTGAGTGTAATTGAAGAGAAAACTAACCATGCATCTAATTGACTTGATTGCAAATGATCAAGGGTGTGTGTGAAATGAAACAAGAAATGCATGCTATACTATCATATCCCCAATTCTAAATCTTACATTTAAAAGAATGATAACTAAAATAAAAAATTCATACATGTAAGAGTGAGTGTAATTGAAGAACAAACTAACCATGCATCAATGATCAAATATGCTATACTATCATATCCCCAATGATACAAACTAAATCTTACATTTAAAAGAATGATAACTAAAATAAAAAATTCATACATGTAAGAGTGAGTGTAATTGAAGAACAAACTAACCATACATCTAATTGAGTTGATTGCAAATGATCAAGGGTGTGTGTGCAATGAAACAATAAATGCATATTATACTATCATATCCCCATTTTAACTCTTACAATTAAAATAATGATACAAACTGAAACAAAAAATTCATACATGTAAGAGTGAGTGTAATTGAAGAGAAAACTAACCATGCATCTAATTGAGTTGATTGCAAATGATCAAGGGTGTGTGTGAAATGAAACAAGAAATGCATGCTATACTATCATATCCCCAATTCTAAATCTTACATTTAAAAGAATGATAACTAAAATAAAAAATTCATACATGTAAGAGTGAGTGTAATTGAAGAACAAACTAACCATACATCTAATTGAGTTGATTGCAAATTATCAAGGGTGTGTGTGCAATGAAACAATAAATGCATATTATACTATCATATCCCCAATTTTAACTCTTACAATTAAAAGAATGATACAAACTAAAACAAAAAATTCATACATGTAAGAGAGAGTGTAATTGAAGAACAAACTAACCATGCATATAATTGAGTTGATTGCAAATGATCAAGGGTGTGTGTGCAATGAAACAAGAAAAGCATGTTATACTATCATATCCCCAATTCTAACTCTTACATTTAAAAGAATTATACAAAATGAAACAACAAATTCATACATGTAATAGTGATTGTAATTGAAGAACAAACTAACCATGCATCTAATTGAGTTGATTACAAATGATCAAGGGTCTATGTGCAATGAAACAAGCAATGTATGTTATACTATCATATCCCCAATTTTAACTCTTACAATTAAAAGAATGATACAAACTTAAAAAAAAACTTCATACATGTAAGAGTGAGTGTAATCGAAGAACAAACTAACCATGCATCCAATTGATTTGATTGCAAATGATCAAGGGTGTGTGCAATAAAACAAGCAATGCATGTTATACTACATAGCCCCAATTCTAACTCTTACAATTAAAAGAATGATACAAACTTAAAAAAAAAAATCATACATGTAAGAGTGAGTGTAATTGAATAAAAAACTAACCATGCATCTAATTGAGTTGATTGCAAATGATCAAGGGTGTGTGTGCAATGAAAAAAATAATGCATGTTATACTATCATATCCCCAATTCTAACTCTTACATTTAAAAGAATGATACAAACTGAAACAACAAATTTATACATTTAAGACTAATTTTAATTGAAGAACAAACTAGCCATGCATCTAATTGAGTTGATTGAAAATGATCAAGGACAATGTGTGCAATGAAACAAGCAATGCATACTATACTATCATATCCCCAATTCTAACTCTTACATTTAAAAGAATGATACAAACTAAAAAAACAAATACAAACATGTAAGTTGAGTGTAATTGAAGAATAAACTAACCATGAATCTAATTGAGTTGATTGAAAATGATCAAGGGTGTGTGTGCAATGAAACAAGAAATTCATGCTATACTAGATCATATCCCTAATTATAACTCTTACAATTAAAGAATGATACAAACTGAAACAAAAAATTCATACATGTAAGAGTGAGTGTAATTGAAGAACAAACTAATCATGCATCTAATTGAGTTGATTGCAAATGATCAAGGGTTTGTGTACAATGAAACAAGAAATGCATGCTATACTATAATATCCCCAATTCTAAATATTACAATTAAAATAATGATAGAAACTGAAACAATAAATTCATACATGTAAGAGTGAGTGTAATTGAAGAACAAACTAACCATGTATCTATTTGAGTTGATTGAAAATTATCAAGAGTGTGTGTGCAATGAAACAAGGAAAGCATATTATACTATCATATGCCCAATTCTAACTCTTACAATTAAAAGAATGATACAAACTGAAATAACAAATTCATACATGTAAGAGTGAGTGTAATTGAAGAACAAACTAACCATGCATCTAATTGAGTTGATTACAAATTATGAAGGGTGTGTGTGCAATGAAACAATCAATACATGTTATACCATTATATCCCTAATTCTAGCTCTTACAATAAAAGAATGAACAAATTTAAATAAAAAATTCATACATGTAAGAGTGAGTTTAATTGAAGAACAAACTAACCATGCATCTAATTGAGTTGATTACAAATGATAAAGGGTGTGTGTGAAATGAAACAAGCAATGCATGTTATACTATCATATCCCCAATTCTAACTCTTCCAATTAAAAGAACGATACAAACTGAAACAAAAAATTCATACATGTAAGAGTGAGTGTAATTGAAAAAAAACTAACCATGCATCTAATTGAGTTGATTGCAATTGATCAAGCGTGTGAGTGCAATGAAACAAGCAATGCATGTTATACTATCATATCCCCAATTCTAACTCTTACAATTAAAAGAATGATACAAACTAAAACAACAAATTCATACATGTAAGAGTGAGTGTAGTTGAAGAACAACTAACCACGCAACTAATTGAGTTGATTGCAAATGATCAAGGGTATGTGTGCAATGAAACAAGAAATGCATGCTATACTATCATATCCCTAATTCTAACTCATACAATTAAAGAATGATACAAACTGAAACAACAAATTCATACATGTAAGAGTGAGTGTAATTGAAGAATAAACTAACCATGCATCTAATTGAGTTGATTACAAATGATCAAGGGTGTGTGTGCAATGAAACATGCAATGCATGTTATACTATAATATCCCTAATTCTAACTCTTACAATTAAAAGAATTAACAAATTCATACTTGTAGACCATGCTTTTCGGGGCTAAGTTTTAATCCTATAATTTGTGGCGTGAGGTCACTTTCGCATGGGTTCTTAGTTTTTTGGTACATTAGTAGTTTAAATTCGGGCTATAACTAGAGGTTTCTTACTGGCTCTTCCTGCCAGTATGCCCTTTGAACTAGTTTTTGTATACTTTTATTTATTAAATATATTATTATAAGTGGTTCACCACTTTTCTTTTAAAAAAAAAAACAAAATGATACTAATATTTGGAGCCCTTTTCGATACAACATTATGATACTTATATATAACTTCAACCAAAATTTTCATATGAATTGAAACAACATTGTCATACTTGTGAAAGTAATTCAATATCAACTAAATCATACATCGAATTCATTTAAATGTTAATGAACAAGGCTATATGAAACATCAATTTCTATATCTATGCATATGTATATGTAAGTCTGCAAGTTGCATATTTATATTGACAATATTGAAGGATTATCATACACTCCACAATTGAGGGTGTCATGCACCTATCTTTTGCCGAGTATGTCTATGTGTTTGTGAAAGTTTCCTAATATGTGTCTATGTGTATGTGAAAGTGGCTCTACGTATGTATGTATGTATTATATACAATTTACATACATGCATATGCATGCATGTATTTATTTATGTATGGTATCCATACGTTTATACATACATGATACTAATATAATGTATGTATGTTACATATGAATATAAATATGTTATATTTAATATTAATATGTTATTTATAATATTAAAATGTTATATAAATTTAAATCACTAAAATGATTACCAAATTAGGATGAAAATCCTATAAATGCATGTAAAATGATAACAAAAATTTGACCATACCAACAGAGGTCAATCTACTATGGATAGGGCTGAGAGGACGACGAGGGAGCGGGTAATGTTGTGTGAAGGGTTCACGACAGTGGAGGACATAGTCATCCAAACTATAGGTGCATGAAACCATTAAGAGTCCACCTTATGAAACCCATTAATGGTATGTATATATATACACACAATCAGCCAAAAGATAGGTACATGATACCCTTAACAAGGAGAGTTGCATACATTGTTTACAGACAATATAGTATGTATTTATTGCTATTTTTTTGAACTGATTGTGTGTATACACACACACACATATGTATATATGTTATCATATGTGTATTTATATATAGTGAGTATACAACATCATCTTGGTCATGCAATATAGAATATTTAATTTGCAAGAAACCCTTATACAGATGAAGCACGACATAATAACAAGCTCAAATGACTGTTTTAGTATACTTGTTCACTTATAAATTGCAAATCCCGGTGCAAATAGAAATGAAAGGAACAAGCCTTACATGGGTGATCCAACAAAACAATAGTGGTTTACATAACATGTTTTGGCATGCAAACTTGGATCAGATTGAACTGATAATTTTTCATAGTAATCTAATTCATAGCTATCAAGACTCGACTTCAGGCACCTCATAAGCTCAAGCAATGCCAAACCATGAAATTGGAATTTGAAGATGATAGCAAACTATTTTGATTTCCCGGTGAATCATTTTTTTCTACAGATTGGAATTCTTTTAGAATATTGCATTTCTTTTTTCATCTCCTTTAAATAACCCTAGTTTTTAACATTAAACACTATTTTTAAAGAGTGATGTATACTTGACTTTGACCCATTAGACATGGAAAACATACGGACATTACATTCATTACAACTACTAACATCGTTTCATCCTAAATCATCCCTCAGTTTAACCATTTAATCGAATATCTTTATTTGATTAAATTCATCAATTTCCCTCTCTTAATTAAATAAATCATTTTATCTAATTAAGTCTTTTTCTCTTGTTAATTAAATCAATCTATCTGATCTAATTAACCCTATGTCCATATTTAACTAAATAATTTCCTTTATTTAATTAAAATCTCTAAAGTCTATCTATTAAATTAAATAAATTAAACCTTGTTTAATTTAAGCTAACATCATCCCCTTTAGTTAAATAAATCAAAATACTTATTTAACTAAGTCTAAAATCACATTCTTCTCATATTTGATTTAAATAAACCCACAAATCTAAGTCAAATTTATCACATCATCTAAATCTCTCATTAAATTAATTAACCCTTGATAAATTTAATTCTAAGTCATGTCCCATCCTCTAGCTTTTGCCACTTGCACATGAAAATAGATTTAATTCATTTATTAAATCTCTATTTTCTCTCAACATGGCATAATGGAGGAATATTCCCTCAAATTTGAATTCAAATCCAAGTGGACTTTGTCCTTCCAACAAGACATTAACTTCACCTAATAAGTCCTTTTTTATTGAGCCAAGTGACATTTCAGAAATTCCTTTTCCCTCTTACATGTCATTTCACTAATTTCAAATATCAACTAATTGCATTTATGAGCACATTCATCAAAATGTGCACATCCTCCATCCATTCACATCTTGACAAGTGGCACCTTGCCATTGGTTGAAAGTTAGTTCCACATTGCTTCATTTTGGGCATTTCTCCAACTTGTCATTCTATAAATAAGAGGCTTCTTTCCTCATTGCATCATCCACAACTTGAGTAAACTTACTATACTCAAATTCATAGCAATCTTCATCCATCTCATTGAGTTTTATAGCTAGGTTATGCAGATTTTATCTTGGAGAACACTTCAATTATCAACAAAGTGGATCACTCTTCATCACCAATCAACAAATCTTGCATAGGAGTTGGGAAACAACCTATTTCCACATCAAATTGACACCAACTCCCCTAAGAGATTAAGATTTTAAATTAAATTTGAATAGAATTTAATATCTTTGGCTTGTGCTTGTTTATGTTATTCATTTCATTTCCTTCTGATTGCAATTTAAATGGATTTCTTGGGGAAACATGATACTAACTTGCATTTGATCTAATAGGTTGTTTTTTTCTTATGTTTGTGCAGGTTTGGAATCTTGGTTCACATTTTGGCACTAGAAGGAGGGCTTACTAGAAGTTCTAATCACATTTTTCTCACCAAATTCTATGCTTTTTATGTTTTTGTGTCTCTATAGCGAACTCCACCACTGGCAGATCAACATCGCGGTTTAGGACCACCGGGACTCCAGCGTCGCTATATCACATGGCTCTAGATTCCAAACTACAATGCCCTATGTTTCCCACCCAGAATTCAAAATATCCAACTGCATCATTGAGTCATTTTCGCTCGCTGGAATCTTTCCAAACTTCAAACTCCACCGCTAGCTCAAATAGCAACACCTTCATGCTCTTTGTCCCTACTACAAAGCAATGCTAACTGGTAAGCGATGCCATATAGCACAGCTGGAGGGCTTCAAACAGCAATGCCTTCACAAGTTCCGCCGCTGGAAGCAAGTAAAAAGTGAAGTTCAATTTTTTATGACATGTGCCTTTTTCATTTCTGATCATTAGTGTTATTACTTGCTTCCCTGACATCTGTTTTGCAGGTTTGACAGGTTTTCTTGTAGGTTGACTTGATCAAAGGAAAAGAAGAAAAGAGGCATAATGACATCATTCCTTCTTGATACCAAGTGTTTTTGAAAACTTTAGTGTTGTTTAACACTCTTAAAGAGTCCATAAAGCTGTCTTGAAAATTTGTTTTCCTTTTAATGCTCTTTAGGATACTAAATTCATTCTGGGCTCTAAAAAGAATATTTCAATTTCTTGCTACAAAAAGCTTAAAATTAACTTTAGGACACAAACTTACTAGAGTTGGTTTCAGATTTAACAAATTGAACAAGGAAAATTCCACATTTGATTTGGTGCTATAAAAAGAATTCACTTTTTCTTTGTGGGCTTAATTGAACATGTGCTACTTTGTTTTGTGATTGCTTACTCAAAATAACACCATTGAAAAGATGTATGCACTTCTCTCACGCCTCACGGTGATCTTGAGAATCAAAAGGCCTTTTGGTGGTCTTAGGTTGGGATAAAATAATTACCTCCACACTTCATTTTGGGAATTAAAATTGAACAAAACATCTTGCGAGTGTGAGTAAACCTATCACGTGTATTCTCTCTTTGTTTCTCAACAAAGATCGATCAAGTTATGGATATGTTTGCTTGCTATTGTTTATCTTAGAGGGCCTTCCTTGGGGAAAAAGTACCCACCCAAGGGAACGACTCGACCGGTAACACTCTAAAGCCAAGAGTATTTCCAGCCAGGATATAAAAGTGGGTACTGGAACAAAGGCCAGTATCACGCAGTTGGCTCCGACAAGAAGGGCGGCAATGGTCTCTCACCTCATGTAGTGTCCCTCCAATTTAGACATACTGTTTAGTTTGATTCTGCTTGTTAGATGCTTAGTTGATTCTGGATACTATGTTGTTTTGATTTTGCGGATGATACATTGACATCCTGGTTATTTGGTTATGTTAGTTCGATGATACTATGATAGATTCATTCATGATATAGCTTATTGGTTATAATTATTGCTTATGTTATCATGTTGATATGATTGTATATGATTGATCTTGCTCGTTTGTGTCGGTGGATAAGACAGTGTAGCATTACTCATTCATGAGTACCCTGCTACGCTGCAATTCTTATTCACGGTGTGTTTTCTAACATGAGATTATATATATACATGTTTTAACCTTGATGTTTTCTTGCAGACACAGGTACCGGGTAACAGCTCCACCTGCTTGTCAGGTCTGAGTGTACCCTAATTCATTATAAATATGTTGTCGGAGGTATTGACAGGTCCTTTTAAAACCATCGTTCATTTTTGAACGAGTATCTTTGTGTTACCCCGTGTAGCCCAATTTCACTTGTCATGTTCAAATATATATTGTTTTGTGTTTGTGAATATAATATTTAATTTTATTAAATGTTTATTAATGTTTTAACCAATGTTAATGATTTAATTTATTAAGTTAAATTAAATAAGTTATTTCTTTGCAATGTTTTAATTAAAATAATATTATTGTTGTTTTAATTGTGTAACTTGAATTATGTGAAATAGATATTTTTAAAGTAAGATATTTTCGACGAGATAAGAATCTTTGATTAACAGTTAAAGGTTTGTTCTGATATTTTAAAGAATGAGTTGAACTGAATGAGTTATTTACAATGCAAATTACACTATCAGTTAAAACGGAATGATTGAAGTCTTTATTGCATGAATTAATATAAGAGAAATTGAAAATTGTGCATTCACGGGGAAGATTTCTGACGGCAGCAGTTTTTAGCAGTTTTGATTCACGGCAATTGTTGCAGAAGAATTTTTCTTTAAGATTTTGTTTGCAAGTGTGATTTGAAGTGGGTTTTGATTGGAATTTCATCATTGAAGTCTGGAAAAGTTGATAGTGGAATCAGCAAAAGTTTCAAAGTGTGTTTCAGCTCGAATTCCATATTAACCAGGTTTTCTTCTTTTTAAGTTTTTGTAAAAAAAATTCTTTGAACGTTTGGAAAGATTTACAGTTTGTCAAACCTGCAAAATAGAATAGAAAAATAATGAGAATAGGCAAACAAAATTTATATAAAATACAAATTAATGAGGCTGCTAAGAATTCAAGGATATAGAACTTAGTATTAATACTTAGTATTGAAAATGGTGGTTTATATCTCTCGTATATCTGTTTATCTCCAAACTGGAAATTGCTTACTTCTTGTTATTCTTCTATGATGAACTCAGCCGTACCCTACCCTTCATGGGAAGAATTTATTTATATAAATATAATTTCATCTGTTTATATGGTTATAATCTGTGCAATAAACAAAATAAAGAAATTTTCCTTGTGCTTGATACAGATCCTCTTGTTATAAATGCTTTATACTAAAAGTATAAAAGAAAATTTACAATTTAAGTTTCCTGATAAACTTGCCATTGACAATTGTCTTTAGTATTTAAAAATCTGTGCGTAGATTGACCAAGCGCTGGTGTTTAAAATGTTTAGATTTTAATATTCTTTCTAATTTCATAAGATATTTCCTTATTGTTGTTGCCTTATATCGTTTTCTATTGAAATTCCTGTTGAATAGGAGTCTTTGTCATGAAGTTCGTTAAATATTGAATTTTCCTGGTATTTTGATAAGTTTAAGCATAAGTCATTCTTCCAATGTATAATCATTATGCATGGCGTTTTCTTCTACACCAGAGCAAATGACAGAAATGATTATTCGTCTTCTAGTATTTATTGATATCATTCTGAATCAGATGCTTAAACAGTAACAAATCTTTCCTTGAGAATGTGCGCAGCGTAGCTAGGGGGTCTGAGAATTCGCAAAAGAATTTTTCCTGAGTAACGTACTCTTTAATCATAGTTATATAGTTCTAGTTTTGGGAATCTCCAATCTGACACTGTAGTCTTTCACCACTCTAATTCTTGTGTCCAGATTGGATAATCTGCTCTTGTCATTATTGGCAAAACATAATTTCCGTATTATAAAAGTTCTAATCCTCTGTACACTCCTCTTAAGGAACGTATGACTAACCATGGCATTTAATGACCATTTCTTCTATTTGATCTCTCTGCGGCAGTTAATAAATCTTCAGTAGTTTTTAGGGCGCATTAGAATATAGCCATTTGGAAACTATTCCTGTTTGATTAATTTAGTTTGCGTCATACGGATAGATATCTTTCCTGTGGAACTAACGCTGTTTTCTTTCTATTAAAAATGTATTTTTTTGTTTTAGAATAGAATACAGTTATATCAATATTTGAATTTGCATGCAAACTGAAATGAAAGTCTGGCTTTAAATGCAGATCATAATTAAAAATATATGTTTAGGCGTGAGTATGTAATTGTCTCAAACGCAGCAATCTGAAGTTTACTAGTTATTCTTAACTGATACTTAAAATTGACTTGAGTTAATTTATGTTCATGACGCATGGCATCTTATCTAATTCATTTAAGTTATGATTTTATTTATTTTAAACTAATACTTATCTCGAGTGTGGATTACCTATGCATATTATAATAGTATTAGTATCTTTGATAAGTTTCTGTTTGTAATTTGTTTCCTACTTAATTAAAATTTGGATAAATCAATATTTAATTTACTCAATTTATTTATTCACCTTTATATATTATATTAATAGTGGATAGTGTAACTTTTAAATGATTGTTTTATAGAAGTAAGGATATATATATATATATATATATATATATTATCTTTTCTCTATAAGGTTAATATAGGCTTTTCCTTTAAAATTATTAGTGAAATAATAATAGCAAAAGGTTGTTTTAATGTGAAATTTTAATTCACAAAGTTTGAAAGTTGTAATTATTGGGTATTTGTATATACCATGTTGTTGATGTTAATTACGTTTCTTTAAAATCCTTGGAAGTGAAAAGAAAGTGTTTTCAAATATGTTACACATTATTCGTATTGCTTTATTACAATGATTATCACCAGGGGTTATGGCTTTGTATTATTTTGTGGTCTTTCGAAGTGACATCCTAGAGATTGTGATTTGCCTCTAGGGAAGGATGTAAACATTATGGTTTTGATTTTTGTGCTTGATAGCATCCCCTAGATTGATTTTATGTTGAGTCATGTTATAGAAGAGTGGCTTGCAGTAGGGGCCGAAAATGGAAGTGATTGTCTGGGTAACCTATCGTAGGTGTGTTAATTAAGTGAAAACCTAACTAATGTATTAGGGGTTGGGTAGTTGTAAACACTAATTCAGATAATGTTTGCCTCGCCTACTTTCTTAACGCTCGTTTAGGTTGAGAAAAGGTTGAGAAGGCCTGGAATGGCAAGTCGTCATCTTGTCCTCTTGAAAGATGTAACGACACCGCATTAGTCTGCATAGGGGCCGGGAATCAGTAGAGGCTACCAGGGTAACTCTTGGTGAGGGCCGGTAGTCTAGGAAGATTCACCAGGGTAACCTATCCCGACGATGTGATGACACTCTTAGTCTATATCATGATGGTGTTTTCTTTTGTTGAGATTTCAATTTAATGTAACTTGATACTGTGATTTTATCCGTTTTGTTTTGCAAACGTTATGTCGTATTGTGAAATGTAAACCCTGTAAACGTGATGTTCTGTCTGCATTGTTTGTGGACCTGTCAGTATCTCCTAGCACGGAGGGAGTGGACCTTTGGGTTCCACGTGGTCGGGAGGAAACCATGCTACACCTTTATTTGAAACTTTCTTGCAATTGATCCTAAGCTTGCAGCAGTTTCCAGTTACTACTTTGTTCGTGACTGATGATGCGGAGCTTGTTCGTGGATATTGTATCAGATGTCAGATGTACACTATATGTTTTGTAAATTTATCTCTTATGTAAGAGTGTACTGATGGTACCTCCTTTGATGTATGGAGATTCTTTGAAATCTCACTTTATGTAAAATGGACATTTGGGATATTTGATTGTAAGTAGTTTTATAAAATTGGATCTTACATGAAATCAAATTTGTACTTTTGTTGATGATCAATGTGTTGAGTTTAATTATTAAGTTTATGTAACAACGTCTTGGTAAACTTTATAACATATGTGTAAACAAATAAAAAAAAAAAATATTCTGTTAACTTTGTTTTTGCTCTTTGTTATAACGTAACTAAGTCAGGGCGTTACACCTCGATGGGTCAACTCCTATGAATGAAAATTCTGAACTAAAACCCTTCTTGTAGAAAGGCCAAAATCCCTATCTATTTCTTGGTGCAAGAATGGTCATTTTGAAGCCGCCCCACACTTTTACGGTTTTTAGTAGAAATGGAAAGTATGCCATGGGAGTTTCATGGGTGTTGATGCTTGGCTGCCCCGTATAAGTGAGTGTCATAGAGAGGATCTAGTTGGGTCAAGCATCTAACCATTCGCTAAAAATAAGCGTAGTTGGACTTGTCCAAGTGGGGACTCAACAAATATAGTCTTTCATATCCATAGGATTGTGCTTGTTTGAAAACATTTGGAAACAAACATTTAACATTTTTCATCAAAACTCCAAACCCTTTAGGTAGCAAATACAATTGACCAAATTCATGTGTTATTGCTTGCCCTTGGGATTCTCATCTTTAGAGGTTTCTAAACACTTTGATTTATATCTCAATTTGCTTACTAAAGTTAAACAATAGGTAACCCTTGCCTTGATTTCATCAAAGTTCCACATGATATTCCTTGTGGAATGAGAAGAAGTTGACACATTGGACATCTAGTTTGAAAATCTAATCAAGAAGTGTTTGTGGTAAAACAAAGTTATTAAGCAAAGACTAAAAACAATTGAATCCCACACATGTATCTTCAATGATTTCATGCAAAATCAAGATCAAGAAACCAAAGGTAAAAGCTCTTAGTCTAAAAGAACACCAAAAGTGTCTCTTAACACTATACAAATTTAGACAAAGATTGCTTTTTAACTTTTATAGGAAAGCTTCAAGAAACAATCTCAGATTGTACTCATTTTATTACTGTCAGAATCCAACTCTTTTTCGGGAATTTGAACACCTCGTTTAGAGAAAAGCATGTTCTTCAAAACTGAGGTCTAGTAAACAAGATTCCTTTTTAGGTACACCTAGGATCAAAATCAAACCTTCATCCATCATTGAGCATCAAATCAAAATCACCTTACCATCAACTTTTGAAAAATCTTGAAACCATCCTTCATGCTAGGCTCTTTTGGCAAATCAAAATCATTAAAATCTTTGAAACAAAATCCTTGAAATCCTTGAATCAAAACATCAAACCATTTTGGCTAGGTATGTGTAGATGTATCCTTCTTCATATACTTAGCCAAAATTATCATCAAATCATCTTGTTTAGCTAGGTATATGTAGATGCATCCTTCTTCATATACTTGGTTGAATTATCATCTTGTTTGAATAGGTGTGGGTAGATGCATCCTTCTCCCCACGCTTACTCAAATTATCATCCTTTGAACAAGTTTACCCCCTAGATAATCATCCAACATCTTGGGATTTATTTGTTCATCACCCAAAGCCAAAGCAAAATCAAATCAAGGTCAATCCAAAAAAATAAAAATCAAAACAATCCAAAACAATCCAAAAGTCCTAAAACGTCTAGCATCTCCTCAAGATTTCTCAAAATATCAAATCATCCATATCATCCATCCTTTACACATCTCCATAATTTCACCTTTGATCCTTAAAATCATCCTAAATTGTCTCTTTTGTGCCTTAAGGTTAGATCAATCCAAAGAATTAGAGATTCATCTCCCACGTTCTTGAAAATTGATCCCTATTTTATGGTGCAAACTAGATCTCAACACAAGAGGAACATGTAAGCCAACAAAGAAACATCCACTTCAAGTGATATCATTCAAACCAACACTGAAATAAATCCTATTGGATCAAGCAATCCCATGACCAATCTTTCTCTCCCTCAAGATCATCAAGAGGATGGACAAGTGGAATACCTTACACAAGATCCTCTTGGTATGATCCAAGACGAGATCAATGAGATGATCCAGAATCTTGAAAATCATAGGATCGTCAACATCATGATGAAACTCCATCCCCAACATTACATGCTCGAACTAGCAAAACAAGGGACAAAACTCCCTTCAGAATACGACATGAACACCATGGTGGAACCACTATCAACATCATTCATACCGCCCATCACATCAGCATCCCCATTTCAAAATGTCACTCAATCCATTCCTCAAATCACATCATCAATAGCTCCAACTCAACCAATCATTAACAAAGGGAGTGCATTTATCAATGCATTACAAACACACCCTCTTGTAAATAATCAAGATTTGGATGCAAACACCATCTTGGGGAAGACCATACCCAAAAATCCATTACACGCATACGTTCCCCTCAATTTTTATGATCCCAATGACCCATCATCATCATCCTTTCACACAACACCACAAACCTCTCTCCCCATAACCTCACAAGGATAAGGTGACATATTTGGACCAGGGGGAATTTTTGACACTACACCATTTCCTCAAGAGATTACACCCCCCACATTTCCACCACTTCCACCATTGCCATCAACATCCACATAAATTCTTGGTTTAGGACTTCCCCCTTTACCAAGCATCAATCAACAAAATCATATCAACCCACCAAGTCTCAATCAGAGCATCATTCCAAATACTTCCACCTTTCCATCGATATCGCAACAACAGATGGCAACCATCTTGGTAACGCAAACCACCACCATCACATCATCAACCATCCCCCAAACATCTCAAAACATGGTCTCTCAAGGACCAACCATATCTATCGCACCATCTACCACTCAAAACCCAATCATCAACACGACGGTGCCTCTCATCACCACAACAAGCACCATTCCAAATCCACCTCCACCACCACCACCTCCAAACTTGAACACATCAAGCCAATATAGTATTACGTTGCAAGCCACTCAGTGGGCTACTTATCAAAAAGTATTACAAAAATTTCAAAACTGACAAGCTGCACAACTAGCTGCTCAGCAAGCTGCCCAAGTTGCTCAAGTCGCACAGCAAGCACAACAAGTGCTACAAGCACAACAAGCACAACAGACTACACAAGTTGAACCCTTATTGCAATAACAACAACAAGCCACTTAGGCTGCATAGGCAGCGCAAGCTGCTCAAGCCGCCTAGGCCACTCGGAAGCACAAGCTACTCAAGCCTCACAGATTGCACAAGCTACCGCTCAAGCACAAGAAAAAGAACAATATCTAGCACAACAACAAGCAACCCAATAGCAAGCATATCAGCAAGCACTGAAACAATACCAAGAGCAGCAAGAAGCAGCCCAAAAACAAGCGTTGTTGGTGTAACACCAAGCACAATAGCAAGCTCAGCAATAGGCACTAATAGCATAGCAACAATAGGAACAACAACAAGCATTGTTGGTACAACAACAATTGCAAGCATACTTGGTGCAATACAATATGAAAACACCATCCATCAACATACCAACCAATCCACCCATCCCACCGACAATTGAACCACATCAGAACACTTTCATCCCACCACCTGATCCGCAAAATGATGTCACAACACCAATCAGGTTGCTCTCGCAACAAGTGCTCGACCTTCAATCAAGGCAAACCATGAGAACACCCAACAAGTTATGTTCTTATCCATTTGATAGGAGCCTCATAATGAAACCATTCCCAAAGGGATTTGAGATCCCCAAGTTTGACAAATACCGTGGGACAAGAAACCTTGAAGATCACATCAGGGAATTCCAGGTTCATTACATGGAGGTCACATACGACGATACGTATCTAATGCAGCTATTTCCTAGGAGTTTGGCTAGCCATGCTATGGAATAGTTCTCTCGCCTACCTCAAGGTATCAAGACATTCCAAGAAATCATAGACGTATTCATCAAAAACTATGCAAGCAATATCGCTATGGATGTCAATCTAGAGGAACTATCAGCTCTGAAACAAGGGAAGAATGAATCATTCACTTCATTCCTACAATGATAGCAATCCAAGGCCAATCAGAGAAAATGGGTCATGCCTGAGGAACAACAAGTGTGCACCATCATATCCAATCTTGAGGGAACCTTGGCTTTCCATCTCAAAGTGCAAGGCATCACAACATATGACCAGTTGATCTCCAAAGCACTCAACATCGAACGAGCTCTTATGACACAACCTAGAGGATCAACCGCATATCCTGAACAGCAAAATAAACGCCCATCCACCAGTTACAATGAAAAACCTTGCACATGGGAAAGAAACAAAAGTGTTACCAATGATGGTATTGTGGATGCCAAAGTTGTCATCTCCGCCCCTTGGCAAAACACACTCGCACCACAACAACAACCCCAAAACTATCATCAAAACAACCATCAAGTGAATACAAAAACACAGAAACCAAACAACCAAGTGATCAACAATGTCAATGATCAAAGGGGATCACCTCAATGAAACAAGAACTCTCCCAAGCGGAAGTACACCGCCCTTGGGGAACCACTCAAGGGCATCATAAAGAAATTAATAAGCGAAAATCTCATCAAAGCTCTCACATATGAGAATTACCAGGAACCAGATGTTAAACCACCCTGGTATAATGAAAATCAGCTCTATGACTTCCACAAAATCAAAGGGCACACCACTAACAGTTGCATGAGGTTGAAAAACCTAATCCAAGACCTCATTGATCAAAAAATCATAAATGTGGAGCAGCCAGTAGGAAATCAGAACCTCAAAATATACACGAATCTGATGCCAAACCATAAAAATAAAGGGAACAATAACACTGATAAAGGGAAAGGCACCTTCAAAACCATGAGTCATGTGTACGACCATGTTATCGCATCCCTGGATGACTACTGTGCTACCATCACCATCAAAGGAGCCCATGTCGATTGTGGAGTCACCACAAGAGGCGGCAAAATTGCCATTGCAAGATCATCCCAGCTAAATAGAGCACCCGCACCCTACCCCAGATCTATTCCCAGTGGTTACAATGTCCTTGATCAGCTAAAAAGAACTCCAGCACAAATCTCCATCATGTAGTTGCTAAAAATTTCATCTGCCCACAAGAAAATCCTTGAGGAAGCATTGGCTTCATCAACTATCCTGTGGATCTTGATGCGAAACAATTCCAAGCTATGGTCAAAAATATCATCACCCCAAATCTCCTTACATTCTCCAATCAAGACTTTCCCACTCAACCATCTCATAACCGTGCACTCCATTTAGAGGTCCTAGTACAGAAAAATAAAGTCAAGCGAGTCTTGGTGGATGGAGGTGTAGGCTTGAACATTTGTTCCCTCAAGCTCATTAAAAACCTGAAAATCTCAAAGGATTCCATCGACAAAGGAAAAGGTATTACAATCAGAACGTATGATGATCAAGAAAGAGTGTCTCAAGGTACAATCCAAATCCCTATTCAAGTGGGGCCAGCCATCATGGAAACTACCTGTCAGGTCCTAGACTTCGACTTGCCTTATAACATTCTCCTGGGATGTCCATGGATCCATGCAATGCAATCAGTAGCATCAACCTTCCATCAATGTGTCAAATTCACATATGAAGGACAAGAGGTCACCATCCATGGAGATTCTAAGCCATTCTCCTACTGTAAGAACCTAGAGGCAAAATACTACAAAATTCCTCAAGTGCCTAAAAATGATGAAGGCCCATCAACACCATACATTCATCCAGCCACCCTTGCTTCCACTTCTGTGACAAAGACACCAACCACTCCTACCATCCCCACCATCTCTGATATCAAAGTCATCATCCAGGACAATGGTTGCAGAAACTATGCAATTCCCAAAAATGCTTTTGTGGTAGGAGAGTTACCACAATCTCCCAGATCACGAGGACGTCTGCAATCAAATGAAGCCTCCACATCTCAAACATCCCCTGAAGAATATCCCAACTTTCAAAGTTGGGTAGATCTTGGCCGATAAATCATAGAGGACCCATCCCAACTCCTATATGAAGATAATAGACCAGCGACCAATTTACCAATGGATGACATTAGCAAAGGTTTGCAAATGATGCTCGCAATGGGCTATGACAAAAACTAGAGACTTGGGAAAAACGATAACGGGATTCTAATACCCATCATTTTGGAGACGCGAATGAGAAATCTTGGACTTGTATTTTCACATTCTATTGAGCCATGTATGCTTGCACTTGTTGTATAAACAATGATTGTTGTTGGTCTTGTTGTTGTTGTGCTAGGATTTCCTATTGTTGAGCATGTTGTTGTGCTTGTTGTTGAACCAACAATGCTTGTTGTTGGGATGCTAATTGGGCTGATTCTTGCTACTCTTGGTATTGTTTTACCTCTTGCTAATATGCTTGTAGTTGTTCTGCTTGTTTGTGTGCAAGATATTGTGCTTGTGCTTGTGCTTGTGCTTGTTTTGCTTGATATTGGGCGTGCACCTGGGCTTGAGCTTGTGCTTGTGCTTGTGCTTGTGCTTGTGCTTGTGCTTGTGCTTGTGTCACTTTTTGTTGCAATAAGATTTGGGCTTGAGCATCCTTTTGTGCTTGTAATGTGGCTTGGGTTGCTTGAGCTACTTGCATAGCTTGAGCAGCTTGCTGAGCAGCTAGTTGTGTGGCTTGTTGAGCAGCTAGTTGTGCGGCTTTTTGTTTTTGTACTTGCAAGAATTCCTTTTGATAAGCAGCTTGCTGAGCTGCTTGCAATGCAATGTTGTACTGATTTGATGTATTGGAGCTTGGTGGAGGTGGAGGTGGTGGTGGATTTTGGATGGTGTTCATTGTGGTGGTGAGAGGTGTTGTCGTGTTGGTGTTTAGGGTTTGGTTGGTGGATGGTGCAATTGATGTGGTTGGTCCTTGAGAGACCATGCTTTGAGATGTTAGGGGAGTGGTTGATGATGTTGTGATTGCTTGTGTAGTTGTCATCTGTTGTTGCAATGTCGAAGAAAATTTTTGAGAGTTTGACGTGATGTTTTGATTGATGTTCGACATGTTGGTTTGATTTTGATTGATATTTGGTAAAGGTGGAATCCATAAGCCAAGTAGTGGTGTAGATGATGGTGGTAATGGCGGAAGTGGTGAAAATGTAAGAGATGTGATCTCTTGAGGAAATGGCATAGTGTCGAAAATGCCCCCTGGTCTGAATATGTCACCCTCTCCTTGTGAAGTTGTGGGGAGAGAGGTTTGGGGTGTTACGCGAAAAGATGATGACGATGGATCATTAGGATAATGGAAAGTGAGAGGGGCATACTTATGTAATGGGTTTTGGGGTACGTTTTGTTCCAAAATGGTGTTTGCATCCAAGTCTTGATTATTCACAAGGGGGTGTATTTGAATGGCATTAAGAAATGCACTTCCCTTATTAACATTAGGTTGAGTCGGAGCAAAAGATGTTGTGATTTGCGAGATGTTTTGAGTGATGCTTTGGGATGTGGGTGTAGATGAGATGGGGAGTGTGGATGAAATTGGAGGCATGACCTCTAAAGATGGTTCCACTATGGGGCTCACGTCAAAATCAAAAGGTAGTTTAGCCCCTTGTTTTGCTAGTTCAAGCATATATTGTGAAGGGTTGAGTCTCATCATGATATTGATAATCTTATGGTTCTCCGGATTTTGGATCATTTCAGTGATTTCCTCGTGTGACATCCCAAAGGTAAGATCCTCTTCCTGGCTTTCCTCTTGTGGATTTTGTGATGATGAGAGAAAGTTAGTCAAAGGATTGCTTGATTCAATGGGATTCATTTCAGAGTTTGTTTGGCTTAGGTCACTTGAAGCGGGTGTTTCTTTGTTCGCTTCCATGTTCTTCTTGTGTTGAGATATAGTCTGCACCATAAAATAGGGATCAATTTTTAAGAATATGGGAGATGAATCTCTAATTCTTTGGATTGATCTAACTTTAGGTTCAAAAGTAGAAATTTTTGGGATGTTTTAAGGATCAAAGGGTGATAATGATATGGATGTAAGATGGATGTTTGATGGATGATTGGAACTCTTGAGAAAATCTTGAAGGGTATGTCAAACTTTAGGACCTGATTTAGAATTGATTTGTTTTGGATTTTGATTTTTGTGGACTCATAAACTCTAAGAGGTTGAATGTTGTCCTATATTTAAATCGTTCAAGATGCTAATTTGTCTAGGTGTGAGAAGAAGGATTCATCTAAACACCCCTATCCAAACAAGATGATATTTGATAATGAACTCTTAAATCCGAAGATGTTTGGATGTTTATCGAGGGATGAAGTTGTTCACAAGTTTGATAATTTGATCAAATATGTGGAGAAGGATGCATCTACACACGTTCAATCAAACAAAGTGATTTTTGGATTGATTTCAAATGATTTGCCCAAAGTTTTAACATGAAGTATCTTTTCAAGTTTTTCGAAGAGTTGATGGTGAGATGATTTTGGTTTTGATGTTCAAAGATGGATGAAGGTTTGATTTTGATCCTAGGATGTACCTAAAAGGACACTTGTTTACTAGACCTCGGTATTAAAGAACATACAATACTTCTAAGGACCTCTATAACTAAGAAGTGGTTCAAATTGAGCATACATTTCCAAATTGTTCAAAGGGATGAGTCTATAGAACCTTGTGAATTTTTTGCTTATTTTGATATGTTGCTTTTGATTGCACTTCCTAATGTATTTCTTGATGACCTTTCGAGTGTGACTCCTAAATTTTGAACTTTGACTCAAGGACTTTCATTTTGGGATTTTGACTTTCATGGAAATCATGAGGAATTAACACATTGTGAGAGCCAATTTTGTTATCTTTGCTTAGTGATTTTGTTTTACCACAAACACTTCTTTTGATTAGGTTTTCAAACTAGATGTCCAATGTCTCAATTTCTTCGAATCCCACAAAGTATTCTATGAGGAAATTTGATGAATTCAAGGGAAGGGTTACCTATTGTTTATCTTTAGTAGGAAAATTGAGATGTAAGTTCAAGTGTTTAGAAACCTCTAAGGATAAAATCCCAAGGGCAAGCAATAACACACGAATTTGGTCAATTTGAATTTTCCTCCTAAAGGGTTTGAAATTTTGATGATGATGTTAAATGTTTGTTTCCAAATGTTTTCATCCATTCATTTGGTAACCTTTTCCCCATCCTTCATCCACTCCATCCATCTTGGGTTCTTATGTCCCTCCATCTCCCCATCCCTACCTTCTTATCCTTCCATCATAGAATCCCTTGTCATCAATCCATCTGGCCACCTTTTCCTCATCGTCCATCCCAACAATCATCTTCCTCCCCCCCCATCCTCTACCCTCATCCCATCTCATAATCCCTTGTCATTGGTATCTAGCTATAGGCTTTTCCCCACGCAATCCAATGTCATCTATCTTATCGTCATCACTTCTGCTTTTTTTTGCACATCTTTTCCATCTCCTATCCTTTCTCATCATTCATCTCTCCATCATATCATCCTCCCAATTCATCTTTTGATGATTTGAATAACTATCCCATCCTTGAGCTTTGTGATCGCCACCATCCTCCAATTCAATCCAACAGGTCTATCGTGTCCTATCGTGTCGGTCCAATCATTTTATCCCCTTATCTGGGGTTATCTCATCATCCTTCATCCATTGTCTATCGTTGATCTTTCGTCGAACTACGTTTCCCCTGCACTTTCACGTAGGCAAGGTTGATCATTTGATCCACCCCTGGGGTTCCATCATCGGTCTTTCTGCTTTGTCCATCTGATCCTTTATCATCTATCATCAGTCTTCAACTCTTGTTCCTATTGTCTGTCCCGTCTTTACCATCCATCGAAGTCTCTCACCTTGTGTCGTGTCATCAAGATGTGCCCTTATCTAGCTAGATCTTAACAAACAAGATCCACTTGCATCATCATATCCAATCAGTTCTAAATATCCTGCGTCATAACGGTCTTTCAGTTTCCTATCCATCATCACTATAACTCTATAAGCTAAAGTATAGTCAAAGGATTGCTTGATTCAACGGGATTCATTTCAGAGTTTGTTTGGCTTAGGTCACTTGAAGCGGGTGTTTCTTTGTTCGCTTCCATGTTCTTCTTGTGTTGAGATCTAGTCTGCACCATAAAATAGGGATCAATTTTTAAGAATATGGGAGATGAATCTCTAATTCTTTGGATTGATCTAACTTTAGGTTCAAAAGTAGAAATTTTTGGGATGTTTTAAGGATCAAAGGGTGATAATGATATGGATGTAAGATGGATGTTTGATGGATGATTGGAACTCTTGAGAAAATATTGAAGGGTATGTCAAACTTTAGGACCTGATTTAGAATTGATTTGTTTTGGATTTTGATTTTTGTGGACTCATAAACTCTAAGAGGTTGAATGTTGTCCTATATTTAAATCGTTCAAGATGCTAATTTGTCTAGGTGTGAGAAGAAGGATTCATCTAAACACCCCTATCCAAACAAGATGATATTTGATAATGAACTCTTAAATCCGAAGATGTTTGGATGTTTATCAAGGGATGAAGTTGTTCACAAGTTTGATAATTTGATCAAATATGTGGAGAAGGATGCATCTACACACGTTCAATCAAACAAAGTGATTTTTGGATTGATTTCAAATGATTTGCCCAAAGTTTTAACATGAAGTATCTTTTCAAGTTTTTCGAAGAGTTGATGGTGAGATGATTTTGGTTTTGATGTTCAAAGATGGATGAAGGTTTGATTTTGATCCTAGGATGTACCTAAAAGGACACTTGTTTACTAGACCTCGGTATTAAAGAACATACAATACTTCTAAGGACCTCTATAACTAAGAAGTGGTTCAAATTGAGCATACATTTCCAAATTGTTCAAAGGGATGAGTCTATAGAACCTTGTGAATTTTTTGCTTATTTTGATATGTTGCTTTTGATTGCACTTCCTAATGTATTTCTTGATGACCTTTCGAGTGTGACTCCTAAATTTTGAACTTTGACTCAAGGACTTTCATTTTGGGATTTTGACTTTCATGGAAATCATGAGGAATTAACACATTGTGAGAGCCAATTTTGTTATCTTTGCTTAGTGATTTTGTTTTACCACAAACACTTCTTTTGATTAGGTTTTCAAACTAGATGTCCAATGTCTCAATTTCTTCGAATCCCACAAAGTATTCTATGAGGAAATTTGATGAATTCAAGGCAAGGGTTACCTATTGTTTATCTTTAGTAGGAAAATTGAGATGTAAGTTCAAGTGTTTAGAAACCTCTAAGGATAAAATCCCAAGGGCAAGCAATAACACACGAATTTGGTCAATTTGAATTTTCCTCCTAAAGGGTTTGAAATTTTGATGATGATGTTAAATTTTTGTTTCCAAATGTTTTCGAACAAGCAAAGAATTTTGTACCCAAGAGCAAGTACAACCTTATGGATATGAAAGACAATATTTGTTGAGTCCCCACTTGGACAAGTCCAGCTACGCTTATCTTTAGCAAATGGTTAGATGCTTGACCCCACTGGCTCACCTCCACGGCACTCACTTATAAGGGGCAGCCAAGCATCAACACCCATGAAACTCCCATGGAATGCTTTCCATTTCTACTAAAGACCATAAAAGTGTGGGGCGGCTTCAAAACGACCCTTCTTGCACCAACAAATAGATAGGGTTTTTGTCCTTTCTACAACAAAGATTTTAATTCAGACTTTCCATTCGTAGGAGTTGACCCAACGTGGTGAGAGACCATTACTTCCCTTCTCGTCGGAGCCAACCACGTGATACTAGTGTTTATTCCAATACCCACATTTATATCCCAGCTGGAAATACTCTTGGGTTCAGAGTGTTACCGGTTGAGTCGTTCCCTTGGGTGAGCACTTTTTCCCCAAGGCAGGCCCTCTAAGATAAACAATAGCGAGTAAATATATTCATAGTTCGATCAACCTTCATTTAGAAACAAAGGGAGAACACATGCAATAGATTTACTCGCACTCACACAATTTGTTCAATTTTAAACCCAAATTGAAGTGTGTATGGGCAATTACTTACACAACTTAATGTCACCAAAAGCCTTTTGATTCTCAAGATCCCTGTGAGGCATGAGAGAAGTGCATACATCTTTTGATGATATTACTTTGTGTACGTAATTACAAAACAATGGAAACACTTGTTCATTTTAAATCCACAAAGAAAAAGTGAATTCATTTTAAAGCACCAAAGTAAGTGTGACAATTTTCCTTGTTCAATTATTAAACACAAAACAAACTCTAGTAAATTTGAGTCCTAATGTTCTTTTTAAGCCTTTTTGTAGCAAGAATTTAAAAGGTTCTTTTTAAAGCCCAAATGAAATTAGTAAGTCCTAAGCATAAAGAGATAACAATTTTTTCCTTAAGAGGAATAGTGAATCCTCTAAGAGTGTTAAACAAACACTAGAGTGTTTAAAAACACTTGTTTTTATGAAATGACATCATCATGCTTCCTTTCCTTTTCGTCTTTGATCGATCCAACCTACAAGAAAATTAGTTAGATTCTACAGAAACAGAGGTCAAAAAAGAAGAAAACAGACACAAGAACCATAATTTGAAAAAAAGAACATGCTACAAATAAAATTTCACTTTATACTCCCCTCCAGTGGTGCAATCCATGAAGGCGTTGCAGTTTGATTTCACCAGTGGTGCTATATAGCACCGCTTACTAGTCAACGTCACTCTACAACCAGTCCAGTGAGCATGAAGACGTCGCCCTTTTGGCCAGTTGTGTAGTTTGTGTTTTTGAAAGATTCCCACGGGCTAGATTGGTTCAACAGCATAGTTTAGAACTCAAAATTCTGGGCGGGAAGTCAAAGGCGTTGCAGTTTAGAGTTTTCAGCGGTCCTATATAGCGACGTTGAGCTTCCAACGGTAGATTTTTCCTGTAGACAAAGAAAAACACCGAAATCTTGACAAAAATATGATTAGAAAATGAGATAATGCCTTCCTTCTAGTGCCAAAATGTGAACCTAGATCCTAAACTTGCCATAGCACAAGAAACAAACAACAAATTAGATCGAATGCAAGTTAGAATGTAGATTCCTCAAGAAATTCATTTAAGTTGCAAAAGAAAAAGGAAATGAAACAAAGAACACAACAAAACTTAAAACACATCAAATCCTATTCTAAAGCAAGGCAAACTCTAAATCTCTTGAGGGAATTGATGCCAATTTGATGTGAAAATTGGCCCTTTCCCAACTCCAATGATGCAATGGTGAATTGATGATGAAAGTTGATCCACTTTGATGAAGAGTGATGAGTGCTCCAAGATAAAAACCTACATAACCTAGCTACAAATTCAAGAGTATGGATGAAGATTGCTAAAGATTTGAGCATAGTAAGTTTACTCAAATTGTGGATGCCCAATATAATAGAGGAGCTCTCTATTTATAGAATGACAAATTGAAAGAATGCCCAAAATAGAGAAATGTGGGACTAAATTTCATCCAATGGCAAAGTGCCACTTGTCCAAATGTGAATGGTCCAAGGATGTGCAAGTTTTGATGAATGTCTCAATAAATGCCAATATTTGAATTTTGAAATTGTATTAATGGCAAGGTGGACGGAGAGTCAAATGGAGTTATGGCCACTTGACTCAATGCAAAAGGACATGTAAGAGGGAATGAATGCCTTG
>VDFB02321772.1:0-84310 GCA_007258455.2 Sequoia sempervirens
CCAAGGGACACACCATCTTGCAACAAGATATACTGACATCTTCTTTAACATAATAACTTCTCTTAATTGATTTACCTTTATTCTCCTTAAATCTATCATTTGAAGCTTTGATTGGAAATTTTGAAGCATAATGACCTATATTTCCACAATTGAAAGGTAACTTACCTCTACATTTTCTAGTGCCCTTTTTCAATCTCCTCACAAAGTTTGCTTCTAACTCATCAAACTCATCTGGATCAGATTCCTCATTCTTCTCTGCTTTACCAACTTTAAAGCAGTCTCTTTTCTTGAATCACTTGGACCAAACTCTCTTAATTAAAAAGTAGTTAAAGCACCTATGGTCTAAATTTTGAGCTTCTTCAATAGCAGAAACCTTATGACTATAAGATTTAGGAAGAGTTCTTAATACCTTCTTTACCACCTCATCTTCTTCAAGGTTTCCACCAAGGCCTCTAATGGAATTGACAACTTCATCCACTCTATGCATGTGGCCTGTAATATCTTCATCTTCTGTCATCCTTAGGGTTTCAAATTTAGTCTTCAAATTTTGCATATTTACTTTCTTGACCTTATCATCTCCTTCATAAATACTTTCCAAATTTTTCTAGATCTCACTAGTAGTTTTAAAACTCATAACCTTCACAAGTTCTAAATTAGAAAGACCACTCAAAAGAGCATATCTTTCTTTTTCATTGTTCTCATACGCCTTGATCTTATCATGAGTACTCAGACCATTCTTGAGGAGCATTAGCGCCAGTTCAACGCGCCCGAGCTCCCAAACCCTAGAAATAAGAAACTAGCTAGCCAAGTTTTTTCTAGAATGTAAAATTAGATCCATCAAATACGGAAGACTCCGCTATCGCCATCCTATATCTACCTCAAGAGGTTAAAGCTTTCAGCTTCCAAAGGGCACTCGATATCAATTTTGAATACCGAGACAAATGAGAGAGTGAATGATTGTACATTTAAGCATCGAGCCTCATGCGTGGGATACATTGAAATCTTTTAAACCCTTAACAAGCATTTTGAAACCTCATGCATTAGAAGAGGTAAAGAAGCATGAAGTAATGAAATGCAAACACATTATACATAGAATACCCAGTTACATTGGCTTAAAGAAGGAAAAAACCATGATGAGGATTAGCTCACAATATAAAGTAATTGCAACATTGAATACAATAGGATTACTGCCCAAAAGAAAGAGTGGCTCACTACCATAATAGAAATAATAAGATAGAAGATTGTTACAATGATAAATCCATCTCAAAGCAACAAAAAGATCCACCACTACTTCACCAAAACATTTTCACTCTTTGTAGAATGTAGAAACCTGCTCACTGCTTCTAGTAGTCTTAGGCATTAAATTTCACACTGTATTTCGCAATTTCACACTTCACATCTCAATACTTTGCATCACACCTTACACACATATCCTTCATCAATTCATCACACATAAATACCATCTTCAACCTTGAAAATAATCTACCAGGTCAACTATGCATCTCAAACATGCAAATTCAAATTAGTTTAGAACCAAAACATTCCCATGGTGGAGAGGAATGAAGGTGGACTACATCACACCTTAACTCAGACCTAAATCCACACATACATGCCTCACCATGCTTCCAAAAACATTGAAGCATATATGCAATTAGTGTAAACACCCAAGGTCAGTTAAACCTATGTTGACACTATGAAACAATTAAGTACACACTTCCTCAAATCCAAAGATGTATTATAGACCAAACACAACACTTAAACACAATTTGGAATATTCCATCAACACCCTAAAATCCAACAAATCCTTCACAACATTATACACTTGAAGAACATGCTCATTTTGTACACCCAGTTAACCTTCTACATACTGTAACACATGAATCTAACCTTACAGAGCACCAAAAATCAAACAACTCAGACTGAAGATAAGTATGAACAATATAAGCACACTTCTAGATCCACAAAACTACAAACCACAACATGGAGAAATGTGGAGCAAAACCATTTCTTCCAGACAACACTAGTGAACACAACTTGTCAAATGATCCAAAACAAAAAAATCTGGATATAACACCTTTGAACACCTCTTATCAACATATTTGAACCACACAAGAAGAAATGTGGAGAAAAATAGTGAACACTACTCTGCCACACTAAACACTCTTTACCACACTGTTTCCTCTTTTATTCAAATTTTCTCAAAAACACTTGGAAATCAAGCACCACAAACAAAATCTCAATATATAAAACACTCCTCTTATCATCTCAACCACACAAGAGATTGAACATCCACAAACACATGCTCATCAAGGAAATGCCAGAGGTTGACATCAGTGAGACTACTAACATAATGCAGCTAATAAAAGCATCTCCATAGGTTGACATCAATGCAACAACAAAGATCTATTGACATCAATGACAACACATACTTCTGACATAAATATCTATATGTTACTTAGAATGGATGTACCTAGTAATAATAGTTCTTTTGCAAGATAAGGAATTAAGGTAATAGGGATGAACTAGACTTATTAAGTTACACTCTACACTACATAAACATTACTATATTTAATTGTGGTGGTTGGTTATAATTTATTTGATTATTATTTGATATGACATATCCATGTCCTAACATGAGGGATATAGCTATGTATATCTTTCAAACATAGGGCCCAATCATATATTGTTCGAGAGGAGCCCCACATACTACTATTAGATTAATAAGTGGAGAAAACCTAATAGTAATATAAGGCCCATGATGTTAGAAATATTTAAATTGATGTTGGAAGGAATTTTATAAGAGAGAAGAGTGAGTTGGATTAAACATATTAGGATATATTGCATTGGGTTGCTTTAAAATGCTTGATAACTTGTGCATGATGACAAAAAAAACAAAAGAAAAATCACCAAGTATATTGGCAAAATACTAGGTGAGGGATGAAGAATGAATGGAAAACATATTTGAGAACACATAGAAATAATGAGAAAATGATTCATATGAATGAAATTAACTAAACTTATATTTTTATTTGAAGGATTTGAAAGAGAAGACATCTAGGTTCATTATAATATACTTTAAATGGAAAGGTGATGAGATCTTGAGAGAATTGAAGAACAAGAAAATGTACGATGAGGATTTTATTTATTTTTTGTGCAAGAAAGAAATTTTAAAAAAATATTCAAAGAAGACTAGTATGAAAGACCATAGAGTGTGAGAAGGTAATTAATTTAAATAATGATATTATTATCAAATATGTTGAATGATACATTGACATGCATGATGAGAGTGGTTGAAATTTTAAATTATTGAATTTGTGTATTGCAGTTACTTTCCTACATGCAAGCATTTATAATTAATCATTGACTTAATAAATCACGAGTACTTATTTTAATGGGCTATATGAACATGTGGATAATTTGTAGATTAGGGTACTTAAGTTGATTTATTTAGATCTAAATAAAATTATAACTATAATTAATACTAAAAATAGGATATGTACCTAGACATACATTTATTTTTATATGAGTCATCAAGACAATATTTGTGTTAAGAGTGAAGATATATGACTCTAAAGTTTCTAGAATGTAGCCTAGGATCTAAAAATATAAAGTGTACATGAGTTTTTTATTATGCTCACATAGAGGCGATTGTAAGCATGAAAAACTATGAGAAACCTTTCTAGAGAAAATATAATCTATAATGTACATACATAGAAGATTGCACATTATTTTTAGAATGCTTTGTGTTGAGTTTTTTAGACTATAGCATATATATATATACACACACTGAAAAAATGTCCTGGGTCTGCGAGCATTATTTTTCTTGGTCGTCGTCCTCCAATAATTAAATAATTTTAATTATTTGATTATTCTTGATCACATTCTTCTATTAATTAAATATTTTTTAATTATTTAATTAATTCACTTTCTAATCTTTATTCTATCCCGATCAATTAAATAAATTAATTGTGTCGCTAATATCCCCCTTTCTTCAATAATTAAATGAATTATTATTATTTAATGATTTTGCGTCTCATCTTTCATATATGGTTAAATAATTATTATTTATTTATTTAACTATTCACTCCCTCTTTTAATTCTTCTATCGTTAAATAATTGTCAAAATTATTTAATTGCCCATGTTTCTCTTGTATTAAATAATTAAATCAATTTAATTATTTAATACCTCTTTTCACACTTCCTCTAATTTAATTAAAATAATTATGCAAATTATTTTAATTGAATCTCCACTTGCCCATTTCCTTTTATTCTCCACTTGGTCAAATATTCCTTTCTCATGAATTAATTATTTTTTAATATTTAATTCATCCATTTCCTCCACTTGCTCATTAATCTATGTCATAACTGTCTCTGTTATAGTCGTTGGTGTCATAACCATCAATTGCCCACCTCTTTTTGGTGCATCAATCCTCCACTGTTGACCTTGGCATCTTTCTAGAAACTCAATCTTGACCATCTGTTTCGTAACCTCCCTCTCATGAATCCTCATCTGTCAATCTTGGAATCTTTCTAGGAGATTAATCTCAACCATCTGTTCGAATGGTTGTCTATAAAAGCAACCTTTCTCCTTCATTTTTTCCTTAACAACCATTATCTCCAACTTTCTTGCTTATTGTTTACAAGTATTTGCACAACTCCAACTACAAATCTGAGGGAAATATTGGCAAAAGAAGAAATAGGAGAGACAAGAGAAGTGAAGAAACTTCAATGGGGAGTGTTTTATTTGAATGCTTTCATTTTTATTCCTCATTTGTTTGTGTTCTCTTGTTTTAGATGAGGTTTTTAGCTTAGAAGTGTTGTGGCTGTCACTTTATCTAGGCTAGAGTGTTTCCCCCATCTTACATTGGTGAACCCAACGTGAAAACAAAGTTTTGCAAGATTTCGTACGACTTTCTTTTTGTTTTGTAGGTTTCTAATACAGAACGACGCATTTTCTCAAAACAGTGACACATCTGATAGGAAACGACATATTTGCTGAAAAAAATGACGCATTTGTGGAAGGCAATGGTAGGCAAGAAAATTTGAATTCAAAATCGCGATGCAATTGTTCTAGTGTAACACAACACAGCGACACATTTGCTGAAAAGAACGACACAACTGCCTGTCCGATATAAACTTTCAATTTTTAGTTTGTTTTCAATTTTTCTTTTGGGTTTTCAAGTAGAGTAGGGTTTTTGGTTGCTAACTTTCTGTTTTTAGCGTGTGGCTTTGGAGTGGAGCTCTCAAAAATTATTTCTTTAGAAACAAACAAAAAAATTGACCTCTTTTATTAGTTTAATTTTAAGCATTTCCTTGTTGTTTGTTTGTTCTTCACAACAACTACAACCTGTATCAAGATAATAAGGATAAAACGAATCTGCATTTTTCACTCATAAGGTTTAAAAAGAACAACAATTTGCATATTTCACTCATGGGCATTAAAATGAACATGCATAAAATGTCATTGGTTTAAAATTTACAAGTGTCTTCAAATAATAAGCACAAGTTAAAATTTACAAGTGTCTTTCGTGTTTGGTGGTGTGCAAACTATCTTGGAAAGTGTGTATGCTCTCCTCTCGTGCCATTCGACGATCTTGAGTGATCAAAATCATCTCTTTGGCATTTGTATTACCACACCACATATTTGGATTTGGTGCTTAAAATGAACCCCATGTGAGTGTGAGGCAAAAGCACAAAGTATGCTCTCTCCTTACACTTCCTACAATTTGGGATGATCAGAAATAAGTGTACTTCCTCACTATTGTTTACCTTTTATTAGAGGGCCTACCACCTTGCTTTGAAAGGTGGGAACGACCCAAGTGGTAACAAAGCTAATTCCAAGCTCTTCCAAGCCACTATAAATAAATGTGCTTCTTGACAAAAGTCAGTTAGCAGTGAGTGTGGATGTGTCATATCGACAAGTGCCACCCTTAGTAGCCCTGTGAGCTACGTGAAATTCCTTTATGTGAAAAGGATTGGGAGGCCTCTTGACTCGCCATAGTCTTGAGCTAATCTTGTCGCATGTATGACCACTCTGAATGGATGCCCTTGCTAAAAGCTAATTTGTGTTAGTTGCCAAAAACCCTTTTATACACTCGTTGATCATAGGAGGTCGAACCTCTGAATGTGCCCCATGTCTTCATTGAGCTTGTGTAGAGACATGAATTCCTCCTTGGGGGAATGAGACTTGGTGAGCCTGAGAAGTGAGTGTTGTGGAGGGAATCTAGTGCCACCAAGTCTCTAGCTATTCACCTTGTTTAAGTAGCTAGAGAAATCCAAGTGGGGATATCAAGCAGTGGTTTCCTTGCCAACCATAGGGCTTGTGCATTGTTGTCTATGTGTGTTTCATTTTATCAAATATTTGTCACATCCAAAACATGACCAAAAAAAAGTGCTTGATACTATTTTTTATGTTTTCCAATCATATTTCATCAAAAATAGTCAAAATCCACTAAAAAACCAGCTCAAAACCATCAAACTATCGAAAACCACATTTTGTGAACCGCAACTGTCAAAAACAGAGTTGCACCTGATCTATTTTGCACCGCAACTAATAACTGGAAAATCGCAACTATCTGTCTAAACCACAATTGCAAAAAATAGAGCCACAACTGTCATATTGAACCGCAACCGTGATCTAGAAACCCGCAATTTGAAACGACACATTTGCAGAAAATAGAGCCGCAATTTTTTGATAAACAAAAACTCTCAAAATCTTTGTCCAAAATCCAATCACCTCATTTTATAGTGACCTTTGAATGTTAAACCAGAGACTTGCAAGTTTTATCAATCCATTCTAGCATTGCCATTTGGGAATACAATGCACTATAGGTTACCTTCCTCCATCCTTTGCATTGCATAAATTAAACTTAGACCCTTAGGTTGCATTTAGAACTTTAGATTTTGAACATAGGAAGACCTTAAGCCTTTGGAAAATCCTTGGTTGCACATTCTATTTATCATTGACCATTATCCTTCATTTTATCAAACTTTGTCATTGTCACCTTTATCAAATTTGAGTCTTAAGCTTGTGTCCTAGCCTTGACTCAACCTTGTCAAAATTATCTTCTTGATTCCCATGAAGGTCAATGACACTTGGAATTTTTACCTTGATCTCACATTAGCTTGATTGCCATCCTTTATTTCAAATTTTAGGATTCCTTTGCATTAACTTGACCTCATTTAGACTCATATTACATCCCTTTGATCATAGCTTTTATCATCATCTTGCCAATCTTTGATCTTTAAACTAGATTGCATTTTTCATCCTTATCCCAAAAATACAAAAAATAGTTCATTTTCACTTTAGCCTTAGCATCATATCATTTCCCTTAATTTATCAATTAGTCAACCTTTCATATCCTTTTACACCCATTAGTCTCATTATCCTTGCATCATTATATTCAAGAAAATCCAAAAATATAGCTTAGTTTCATTATTATCTTGCATTAGCCTCATTATCCTTGAAAATCCAAAAAGCATAGTTTAGTCTCATCACCATCTTTCATTGTCCCTCAACTTGCAAAAGTCTCACATTGTTGAAACAAGGTCACAAACCAAAAGAAAGGACATGGATTTTTCAAGTGGCCCATTTCATGACACTACCCTTGGAATTAATTCAAATCACTCCACACCTCAAAGGGAGACACCATAAAGAGACCAAACTGACACATGGGACAACCTAAGCTTGGAAGAATTCAACAAACAATTGAATCCTCAAGAAATGAAAGAGCTTATCAAGACCTAATAATTTTAATCATGGTTGATCAACTTGTTAGTGCTAACCCTAATAGATTCTTCTACGCACTAGCTAAAAAGGGTGCCAAATTACCTCAAGGCTTTGACATATCAACCATTGTAGAAGAAGAAACCAAAAATCCATTTGCACTTGGCATGCCCTCATCACAAAAAATGACAAACATACCCCTTGGGACAACTACACACATGACTACCACTACCACATGCATCCCAAGCATTTCAACAATTGGAAACAAGGTAGCCCATACTACTACACAAGGACAATGTTTCACAATTGGAAGTTCCTCAAATGCCATGGGTAAGACCTTTACAAACCCTCTTTTCCAAATTAAAAATCAAGGATCCATGTCACAAGGTCCCACACCTTTGCTCCAAAATACAAACCAAGGTCCTATACCCACACTTCAAAACACAAATCAAGGATCGATATCACAAGGTCCCACACCTTTGCTCCAAAATACAAACCAAGGTGCTATACCCACACTTCAAAACAAAAATCAAGGTTCCTTATTCCAATTTCAAAGCACACCTTCATCAAGTCAACATCCACCAAATAAACCTAAAAAGGTTCACATTGTCTCACGAAGGATCCCAAATCAAAACAATAATCAAGGGTCTATTCCATCACTTCAAAATAATAATCAAGGGTCTATTCCCTCACTCCAAAACAATAATGAAGGGTCTATTTCATCACTCCAAAAAAGTAATCAAGTGTCCCTTCCATCATTCCAAAACTCCAATCAAGGAACCATTCCCTCATTTCAAAACATTAATCAAGGACCTACACCATCACAAAATGTCAATCAAGGGCCTACACCTTCATTTCAAAACATCAATCAAGTACCTACACCTCCATTTCAAAATGCTAATCAAGGACCAAATTTTCAAAACCAAGGCAAAAACCAAGGGTCTACACCTCAATTCCAAAACACTATACCACTTGCAAACATGACCTTTGGAACAAACCTAAATGCCAACTTCATCCTAAACCAAAAACACACACATCAATATGGCAACCAAAGTCCCACGTCACAAAGCATCAATCCTAATTCAAATCCAACATATGACCTTAATACCAACATCATGACACCAAACCAAAACAATTCCACACCATCTCTTGCAGATATTTTGATATAACAAGTACAGACTCTCCAACAATAGTTGACAAATATGCAATTGGGGACCAACAAGAAAACCTATTCTATGGAGGAATTGTGCCCCTTTCCATTTGACAAAAAAATGTATATGCCACCCTTTCCCCCTTAATTCACGACATCACCTTTGCCTAAGTATAAGGGGACAAGGGATCCAATAGAGCACATTCAAGAATTCAAAACATCATGTGTGGAAGTCTCATATGATCCTACCTATTTAATGAGACTATTCCCACGAAGCCTTATGGGGCCAACTCTAAATTGGTTTGCACACCTTCCTCCAGGAATTAGAACATGGGGTGAACTAGCTAAAAATTTCATCAATCATTCCGCCTTCAACATTAAAAATGATGTCACCCTTGCAACATTGAGCACAACCAAACAAGAAGAAGGGGAATCACTTACCTCGTTTTACCAGAGATGGTGAGGTTTGGTTAGCAAGTTCCCTTGTCACATTTTTGAAAAATAATTTGTTACCATGTTTGTGGAAAACCTTAGTGGTGAATTGATGAGCCGAATTAAAATTCAATGTTGCACAACCTTTGAAGAGATCCTTGAGAAATGTGTCCTTATTGAGAAAGGTCTTATTGCAAAAGGAATAGTCAAGATAAACAAAGAAAATTCAAAACCCAACAATGACAAAAGCAAATACTGGTCCTGAAACAAAAATGTCACAAATGATGGAGTTGTTGATGCCAAAATGATAACCAAAGGTTCAACCATTCAACTTAAAGGTTCTTCCTCATAAAATACCTCCAATGCACCAAACACATATACACAAGGTCAAAACTAAATGCTAAATGTTGTCCAAAACAATCAACAACATAGAGGTCCTCCTTGCGCCAAGAGAACATACACCCCCTTGGGTGAACCCATTGAATCAGTCCTCAAATAGCTTTTACAATCTAATGTCATCACACTACTAGACACCAAAAATTATGAACCTTCATTGATCAAACCTGATTGGTGGAAAGAAGATGAATACTGTGAATATCACCGTGGAAAAGGACACAAAACAACCAGATGTTGGACGCTCAAGAATATCATTCAAGACCTTATTGAAAATGGAACCATATCAGTAGGAGATTCACAAGGAAAAACCAATGCGGACCATGCCATATACAAGACTCCCTTGCAAGACCATGATAAAGGAAAAGCCTCCAGTTCAGGGAACAACAATAATGCCAATTATGCTGCCATCAAACATGATTACAACACCATCATCCTTAATGTGAGACCCTTTGATGATCACATTGGCACTATTACCATAAATAAGCCAAGTTCAGAATGTGTTGTTACTACCCACAAAACTAAGATAACTATTCTAGGACCTCCTTCTAATTCACATCCGAAAAGTCAAAATAATCTCCTGGATCAGTTGGGAAATACCCCTTGCACAAATTTCTATCTTGGAGCTCCTTCACATATCACCACAACACAAAGCTATCCTTGATAAAGCATTGCAAGAAGCATCTGTACCCATGAACCTGGATGTCAATGAATTTCAGGCCATGGTTGGATACCTAGCTATGTCGCACCATGTCACCTTCTTTGAGCAAGACTTTTCCACACCAAAATTGGATCATAACGACCCCCTACACCTAGAAGTATGTGTTAATAAACACAAGATCAGATGAGTCCTAGTAGATGGTGGAGCAGGTCTGAATATTTTCTCACTAAAATTGCTGAAAGGATTGGGATACTTTGAGAATTGTATTGACCAAACAAAGAAAATTGTAATCAAAGCTTATGATGATGCTGAGTGTTCTTCCGAAGGCGTAATTTCACTTCATGTAAGAGTTGGCCCAACAATATAAGAAAAAATATTTCATTTCTTGGACCTGGATTTGCATTACAACCTTCTCCTTGGCTGCCCAGGGATTCATGCCATGAGGGCTATTCTATCCACCTACCATCAATGCCTCAAGTTCCCATACAATGGCACTGAAATTACTATTCCAGGCAACCTCGATCCTTTTCAATATTGCACAAACTTAAAAGGAATTGTCGAACGTCAAGTGCCAATCAATCGAGAAGCCTCACTTTCCACTTCATCCACCACTCCATCTCACTACATTGATCCATCCACTCTTGTCAAATCATCAACTCCATTCACCAACCCTTCCATGCGCAAGATCCAGATTCAAGATAGAGGATGTAGAGAATATAACATGAAGAGTCTCTTTTTCATTGGAAAACTACCTAAATTACCGAAGTCTTATGGAAAACCACATCCTGTGCAACCTAAGGTCATTGTTCATAATCCCCCTAGCACCTTCACTAAATGGGGGGAACTAGCCAAGGAGTCTCTAGATGATCACATTCTCACATATTTGTACAAAGAAGAGGAGAACACTGAAACTAAGAAATTGCCAGTTGAGCAGTATCCAAAAGGGTTCCAAATAATGAAATGACACAGATATGATGGACACAGTGGTCTTGGCATAAACCAACAAGGAATTTTGGAACCCTTACAACCTCATAAATTACTAAAGAATCAAGGGTTAGGGTTTGTACTATTAAAAGTGACTATCAGGGGTATCAGGTTACCTTCGAGTGAGATTGTTGATGCTATAGATGAGGTCGAGACATACAAAGACTCTTGGGATTACGACGCCTTTTCCAATAAAAATGAATGGGATTCCCTATCCTCCACTACTTTCATGGACCCTGATAAACTATTTGGAGTATTTGATGAGCCTTCCCTTGAAAAACAATTCAGTCAAATGCTTACAATTAATTCCCCACCAAGCTTGCCAAGTCTCCGTCCAAAAGTCCCTTTGAAAAGAGAAGAATAGATAAAACACTTCTGGGAAACTATTGATTCTGCCTCTTGGGAACCTGATGACTCTACTTTTGTCTTTACCCTATCTGCCTACACCATGAACCTTGACAATATCGATGATGGCTTACCCCTTGTCTACCCTCAACTCATAGATTGGGATCAACAGAAACCACCAAGTTTGGACACTTTCGAGAATGACGAAGCCATCACTGAGTTCTTGGGACTTCGTGAAGGAATATCGAGTGGGGATCATAAGGTTGGATTTTCCATAGAACTCAATTATACAACATACTTTGGTGAGGCTATCCTGTCCTCTAGTCACAAAAGTAAAAATGACAAAAGTAAAAATAATAGGCCTTCAGGTGAAAACTGAAAGGTGCCTGTTGATCGTGAAAAAGTAAAAATAAAGGACGTATCCGAAGGTGAAAACCTCTCTGAGGCACTCGAGGATGGAGGAATGCATTGTCTCCCAATAGAATGAGAGAGATCACCATTGGTCATAGAAAAAACATAAGTAAACATTGGTACACAAGACAATTCCATAATCATATAGTTAGTAGCATCTTTGACCATTAAGGAAAAGCCTGAGTTTATAGCATTCTTTTCAAAAAGACAAGTCAATTTTGCATGGTCATATGCTAATATGCTTGGATTGGATCCTGAACTAGTCCCGCATAATTTTCCACTGCTACCAAATTCTAAACCATATAAACAGAAGTTGAGAAAAATGCACCCCCAAATAGCACTCCTTGTCAAGGTGGAATTGAAGAAATTACTGGATGTTGTATTCATTCACTCAATTGATTATGGATATTGGATATCAAACCTTGTTCCTATCACAAAACCAAATGGTCAAATTAGAGTATGTACAAATTTCAGATACCTCAATAAATCTTGTCCCAAAGATGATTTTCCTTTACCAAACATTGACATCATAGTAGACCTTATTGTTGGATACAAAATGCTATCACTTATGGATGGATTCTCGGGTTATAATCAAATAATAATTTCTCTTAAAGATCAACCGAAGACAACTTTCACATGCACTTGGGGAACTTTTTGTTGGAATGCCATGACATTTGGGCTTAAAAATGTTGGAGCTACCTATCAAAGAGCCATGACTACCATCTTTCATGATTATTTGCATGTACTCATTGAAGACTATGTTGATGACCTTCTCTCGAAGTCTCTAGAATGCAGTGCTCACCTAGCAATATTGGACAATATTTTCACCCAGCTTGAAAAATACCAACTCAGGCTAAATCCAAAGAAATGTGTTTTCGGGGTCCAATCAGGATAAATCCTAGGTTACATTGTCCCTCACAGAGGAATAGAAGTTGATCTTGCCAAAGTAAAAGTTATCTTAGACATGCCACCACCAACCAACATCAGTCATTTAAGGACATTACAAGGAAGATTACAATCAATCCATAGGTTCATTGCTCAACTAGCAAACAAGATCCATCCATTTCAACACTTGTTATGAAAATGAATTCTCTTTAACTGGATGGAGAAGTGTCAAGAAGCATTTGATTAGATCAATAATTATCTATTGAATCCACTAGTTCTCATGCCTTCGATTGATGGAAGACATCTAATACTATATGTGACAACAACTACATCAACACTGGGGGCATTGTTAACACAAAATGATAATGATGGCAAAGAACGATCAATTTATTATATCAGTCACACCTTAGTCAGATATGAGTTGAACTATAGTCCTATTGAACAAGCATTTCTAATCACAAGACAAAATTGATTGCCAAAATTGATCCTCTAAAATATCTCCTCAGCAAAGCAGCTTTGACAGGAAGATTAGCTAAGTGGGTTATGATCCTAAGTGAGTACGATATTGAGTACATTGACCAAAAAGCAATAAAGGGACAAGTGATAGCTGATCAACTTGCAGATGCACCTGTAAAAGTAGACCATCCTTTGATATCTAATTTTCCAAATGAATCAATCTTTGTCATAGACACACCAACCACACGAAAGCTATATTTTGATGGATCTTACACAAGTCATAGTTCAGGAGCTGGTAATTTGTTCATCACACCTCAAGGAGATTTCATTCCCAAGTCATTCCAAATAGAATTTCCATGCACAAACAATATAGCTGAGTATGAAGTATTGTTGACAGGACTCCAAATGGCAATAAAATGGAAAATCAAAGATCTTCAGGTGTATGGTGATTCTCAGTTAGTGATTAAGCAAGTTAATGATGATTATGACACCAAGGATGAGATATTGATTCCCTACAAGCGCATGGTGGATAGCTTCAGATTGTACTTTGATAATATTTCCTTTGGGTAAATACCGAGAATCCAAAATAAAGTAGCTGGCACAATGGTTACAATTGGATATCTCTTGGACATTCCCAACAATGCCTCACAATATGAGTTCTTGGTAGAAGAACTATTGATCCCCGCGTTTGATGTCCCCGAAACTGAACTTCTGTGTAAACTTGTTGGTCTTGAATCCCCTTGGTATAAAGACATCTACAGCTACTTGCATGACTAGATTATCCCTCCAAACTTGTCCCTCAACCAACGCAAAACCTTTAGCTGACAAGGATCCAAATATGCCATCATCAGAGATACTCTTTATCGTCGTAGCCTAGATAGTACCCTTCTCCGATGTCTTGACTCAAATGAAGCACAAACAACCCTACAAGAGCTACATCACGATATATGTGGAGCTCATTCTGCTGGTCTGACCTTAGCTAAAAAACTCATAAGAATGGGATATTATTGGCCTACAATGGAACGTGATGACTATCACTTTGTGAAGAAATGTCATCAATTTCAAATTCATGGAGATCTTATACATGTGCTAGCTTAGGAACTACAACCGCTTACTTCACCATGGCCATTCTCTCAGTGGGGACTCGACCACGTAGGAAAGATCCACCCTACCTCAGCTAATGGACATAAGTCTATCCTTGTCACTATAGAATTCTTTACAAAATGGATCGAAGCCATCCCACTAACTTACATTACTGGAAAGTAGATAGCCAAGTTCATCCTAAATTACATCATTTTCCGCTATGGTATTTTGCAGACCATCATTACAGATAATGGTCACCTTTTTAAGAACTAGGATATCCATGATCTTTGTGAAAAATTACATATCCAACACCATTTTTCTACTCCATATTACCCCCAAGGTAATGGCCAAGTTGAGGCATCTAATAAGACTATTCTAAAAATCTTAAAGAAGACTGTCAATGACGTTGGCCATGACTGGCACCTACAACTTAATCTTGCTTTATGGGCCTATTGTGCCAGTGTTCAAAATCCTACAGGAGCCACACCATACTCCTGTGTCTATGGATCTAAAGCCATACTTTCTATAGAGGTTGAGTTACCATCCCTATGAGTCTCTATGCAAGGATTAATTGATTAAGAAGAATATCGTGTATCTCGTCTACATGAGCTAGTGTTACTAGATGAAAAGACATAGAATGCGTTGACACATTTGAAAGCATATCAAAACCACTTTTGATGCAGTTACAATAAGAAATTTCATCCCAGAAGCTTTGACATTGGTGACTTAGTCCTGAAAGAAAATTCGAAGAATCAAGCAGAACGAGAGAAGCCCAGAAAGTTTGAACCTAATTGGTTGGGCCCTTATATCATCACATCATCATATGGATCCCGTGCTTATCAAATTTCCACTCTTGAAGGAGAACCATTGTCTGAACCTATCAACAACATGCACCTTTGCAAGTACTGCACTTGATTCTCAGCGTATCCCTTTAAAAATTCAAAAAATACAAAAAAATAAAAAAATAAAAAACAATAGTCACCCTGATGAAAACCTAGAAAATAGGCGTCTTGGTGAGAATAAAAAAATAAGGAAAAATAGAGAAAATAAAAAAAATAGTAAAGAGAAATAATTCATCGAAAAGTGAAAACCACTTTAGTGGCGCTTTGGATAAGTACCATGGTGAAAACCTGGCAAACAGGTGCCATGTGTAGTCAGTCTATGCTCCTCCATCTATGTCACTCTATATGGTTCTTTCATCCATTCACACATGCCACTCACTCATAATAAAGCTTCGTCATCCTTCTCATGGTATGAAAACCACCGATATCTAGCATCATTTTCCTTCATGATCATCTTTTGCATTCGTCGCTACCCCTCACACATAATAAGTTGGTCCTATACTTGACTGGGGGAAATTCCTCGGCCTACATCTTCATGGGACAATAACACATGGTATGAACCTTTCAAAACATCAAAAAAATCCAAAAATATCAGAAAACATCAAAAAATCCAAAAAAATCAAAAAACATCAAAAAATCCAAAAGAAATCAGAAATCATAAAAAAATCCAAAAAAATCAGAAAACATAAAAAAATCCAAAAAAAAACCATCAAAATCCAAAAACATTAGAAAACATCAAAATTCCAAAAAATAGAGTCTAAGTCTAAGTTTGAGTCAATTTGTGTTAATAGGGTCGAAATGCGTTGTCTCTGCGCATTTGCTACATAGGCAACGCTCATCTTAAATGAGCCCCTGAGACATTAGGTCAGTCCTTTTAGGTTGTCCCAAATAAAATCATGACTCAGTATTTTGTCAAAATAAAGCAAAGTCAAGTCATGTCGAACTATGAGGTCTCTGTGTGTATAGTGTAGGCAAGGCCATCAATCGATGAGCCCCCAAGGCCACCTAGGTCAGTCCTTTAGGGTTTGTTGAGTTTGGTCTTGTTCTTGGTCCGCAAGCAATCATCATTCAAACCAAATCATTAAATCAATAGACAAACATAACCAACAAAATATTTCATCTTCATTCAGTCGATTATCTTATCATCAATCAATCGATCAGGTCATTGATCTTGTATCAGAATGGGGCATTATGTCATTTGTCTCATTCAGTCCTATCTCTTGTCTTTTATCAGGATGCATCCTTCCTAAGACTAGACTTTTTCTTTAGTCAATCTCATCTTTCACCTTAAGCAGGATGTGTCTTTCTTGCAATGAGGTGCCTTGTCAACACTGGTCACTCAGTCAACTTTATCAGATGTGTTCCTGGCCTTAAACAGGATGTCTTTGCTGAAATTAGGCGTTGTCACATCACTTGGTCATATCAACCAATGTTTTTCAAACAATCAATCAATCTTGTCATCTTGGTCAATTAATATTGCCTTAATCAGGATGTGTCCTTCCTGAAACCAGGCGTAATAATTAATAATCAAACTTGTCAACTTTATCAATTGATCTTTGTCAAAATCAATCAATCTTGTCAATCTTGTCAATTAATCTTGCCTTATTCAGAACGTGTCCTTGAAACTAGGTGCAGTCAATCAAATCAATTGGTCAACCTTTGTCAACCTATCATCAATCCTTTTCAAATTTATCAAATCAATCCTTGTCACCTATCAATCAAATTTGGCCATCTTGGTCAACTTAATCAATCAACTCAAAAAATCTTATCAATGTCATTGGCAAACAATTTGTTGGTCTGGATTTGTCTTACCTTTTTTATTGGTTCTTGCTCATGTTACTAGTTACCTCAAGAATGTCCTATTAAAGGATTTAGAGGGATGATGATGGATCATGACCTCTTTTCTTTGCTTGCTATCCATGGTTTGTCTTGGCAAAAAGATTGGGATAATTGGGTCCTTAGTATGAGCCGGGGCATTCCTTGTCTTTTGATTGCTTGTCTCTCACAAATGGTCACCTTGCACACCTTGGTCTATGTCATACCATGGTGTTTGTGTTCCATTTGCAACAATTTTTTTGCCTGATGATGATAAATATACAAGCATGAAAGTTGGTCCCTTATCATTTTCTGTCTAACACTCCATCTTCCTTTTCCTTTTCACACTAACATTTATTTCACTTGCATCTTGACAGATTCCTGTGACACACAAAACATCTTGCATACATAATAATGTTAGAAAGCATCACATAAATCATCATCATCATAGATAGCATTATCATATTAGTCACAAATACTTGCATAAGAAAACAAAAAAGCATAGAGATCACCCATATAGTATTAGCATTTTATCGTCATATTAGCATCATCATATTAGTGTTTTATTGCATTGTACGTACATCATAGTCTATTCATCACATTGCATAACATTTCATTTCATATCACATTACATTACATTATGATATATTTTGTACATTGCATGGCATTCCATACAAATTACGTCACATCAATAATATAACATATCACATTACACATCACAATTTGTATCCATATTAGGCATTCTAAATCATATTATAACATATCAAATTGTACATTGCATTTTGAATTAACATTAAATTATATAAACATTTCATCACATAAATACATTTGCATATCACATTACATTTATCAAATTAGGTTATTTCTATTGCATTCATCATTCATACATATCATAATAAACATCCATCATCATATATGCATCACACTATCATATAAAATGCATCCATAGACATCATAAAAATCATAAACATTTACAACATCTATAATCATAAATGCATTACATCATCATATCACATTACATTCATCAAATTAGGTCACCCATACATATCATAAAGAGCATAAACATTCATAATATAATCATAAAAGCATAATCATAAAGCTTATTAAACCATCACATAACAATATAGAATGCATCAATAAACATCATAATCATAGCATGAAAATCCATAGAATGTCATCATCATAAACATAAAAGCATAATCATATAACAATGCATATCATCAATTGCCGCCAAAATCATATCATATAATCACTAAAAAAAAATATGTGTCACTAGTACAATGTCATGATGTCTCGTGTCCAATAAAAGTGGAGCTCGTAGGCTCAATAATCAAAATATCAGTGCCCATATAATATGATAGATAAAAAAGAGGCCCTAGCCTGAACTGCCCTGCTCTCCTATCCCTAGGGCATCCCTGTCCTCCCTACGTGCTAACTCTCTAGACTTGTGCTTTGTGGTAGGAGGCCTTTCATATGGGGTGGCCTGTCTAGCATTTGATGTCTCCCCCTTGGACCTGCTCTGTGTACGCCTACTATGTGTCCTGTTGTGTGACCTACCCCGTGAGCCACTATCAATATCTGAAAAGGAGGGCTCCCTCCTCTCTGGCGGTACCACTCTCTCATACAAATATCTATAATACTGGCTGGCTCTGCTCGCCCTGGCATACTACTTGCAACCTCCATAACAAATCCATTGCATGTAGTCATAAATTTGATCATTCGTTGGTCTGTCTGCTGACAGCTAATCACGGTGAGGTATCTCTCTACCTCGAAGGCATTCCTCTTGACCTTAAGGCTGTCCCTCTTTGCAGTAACAATCCTCAGCTTTGCCTCTAATTCCTGCACATGCACCTGTAGGACAAATATCCTCTACTCTGTGCTTCCCTCATCTACTCGGACCTCCTCTAACCCCACCTCCTCGATCCCCATGATGATCCTCTCATAGAGGACTCTCTCTGCCTCATCAATATCCTCCTCTCCTGTAGTCTCCTCCTCTCCTGTAACCTCCTCCTCTGCATGCTCCTCATGTTCCCCCCCTCCCCCTGCCTCAACCTCCATCGCCACTGCCTCTGGCTATGATACCTCTAGTGCAGGCATCTCTATATGCTACTCCCCCTCCTGCATTGCCACCTCTACCACTACCCTCACCTCTGGTTGATCCTCCTCCTCCCTGATCGTTGGTAGCTATCCCACCACCCATTTCCCTCTGTCCCTCCTCCTCTTGTGACGGTCTCCCCCTCTCCCTCCATGCCCATCTCCTCCATTGTCCCCCCACCCTCATCTGACCCCTCATCCATTGTCTCCTCTCCCTCCACTCCTTCCAACCCATATCTCCTCGTCGGCCTCTCAGGCCCCTGCCTCTGTGCTCTACTAGCGTTGGCTATTGTGGATATGTTAAAGGAACTGGTTTGTGTATCAACCACCAGGCGTCGTAATCTAGCATTGTACCTTCATTGGCATTGCCTCCTCTCCACTCCCAATCCAATGCCTAAAGGGCATCAATCTCCTGCTTTGCTATAGTAACCACAATCAGAGGCCCCCATGGATGCACCTCTCAGGAGGACCGTGCAAACCCTACGATGCCAACTAGAACACCTTGCCTCTCCCCGAACTATTGTCTGACCCTCTCCTGGAGATACATCTCAATGATATGTTGGGTATGCACTATGCACCCGATCAAATACCTAGGTTGTCGACACCATGGCATGTGATCATCCTCATCGATCCATAAATCGCAAGTCTTGTATGGCCTCCAAATGAAACTAACCAATGTGTCAAAACCGTGCCTCCAATAACCAACATCCCCCACATGTGTTTGTGTTAGGGCCCCTTGGTACATATAGGAGTATGGAGTGCTTGCTTCCAACTCTCAAACCACCGGAGGTCGAAACACTGCTATGTGCTCCCAAGCCCAAACTGTTAGTAATGTCACCTCGCAGCTCAGACTATGTCCTCCCCTATAGGTGATATCATGTAGCTGGAAATATAACATGACCAATAGACAAGGCCCCCACGCGTACACTATCCTGAAGTGAACCATTGATCCAAGCATCTCTCCCCAGCCTACTGGGAAACCGTGACCCCTGTGGTGAAGAATCATCACTCCTGCTATCAATGTGCATAACACATAATCATACTTGTCATATCGCTCTGCAAGGATCTCCCATCTGATCTCGTAACCTTGGATCTCAAGCTTTGCATCATCATCGCAATCATAATACTCCTACAATGCTTGCAATTCTCAAGTGGGGTCATATGTACCCGCTTGTTACAAATTGACAGTCGTAATATCTTGTACACATCCTCCAAGGTGACTGTTACCTCCCTTGTCAACAAATGGAAGTTTCTCGTCTCAGAGTTCCACCGGTCCACCAATGTTGTCAACATGCCCTTGTTTGCCCTAATCACAAGAATATGGGTAACATAGAACAACCCCAAGTCCAACAGTGCCTGTCTCTCCTCATTGCCCAACTAGTCTCGTAGTTAGAAAACATCTGGTCTCGACTTGTGTGTATAAATCAGAGGTAGACACTCTTGAAACCATTAGGCATACCATTATGTCAATCCAAGACCTTCAGTTGACCTATTGAACCTAAGCTAACCAAGTCAAAATTTCCTAATCAGGGGCAAATTTTTAACTAGGCAATTGTGTCACAGTTTGTTCAAATGCGTCACACATTTTTAACAGGCTCACAACTACGATTACGTCGCGCACCTCTCACATGCTTCATTTCGTACATCATATGCGTCGCAACCTATTGCTTGCGTCACTTTCATCCGCATATGTGGCTCAAAAAGTCACTTGCATTGCATCATTTTGTGCGTTAGACTACAAACGCCCTTGCCCTAACCCTAATGCACTTGCATCATGATGAGATGTTTGCGACGAACTACTTATCATCTGCGTTGAATGCGCATTCAATTGCGTCGTAAAATTTTGTGACTTAATTGCTTGCTAAATTTTTTCCCTATCTAAATGCACAGAAAATGAAAAAATTAAAAGGCGGGCTAGTAGTACATACTAGGGCGAGCACTCCCTCAGGTCTGTGGTACCTCCGGATGCAGTAAGCATGGTGAGTGGCCCCGGGAATAGGTGACATCTTCACTAGAAAATCACTCAAAGCTCTCAAAACTTCTAAATTGGCAATACACATTTATGACCCTTTTTCAAACTCAAATTTCTATTTATAGGTTCAAAATTAGGGTTTTGTACCTGCCTTGTCTATTAGAGGATCATTTTTATGACTTCAAACTTAAATTTGACCCCTTTATCAACCTCGAAACTCAATTCCGTCTTCACCCTTGGATTCCTAGCCATCAACTTGTCTTATCAGGACAATTTTTCAATTTTTTTGAAACTTTTTAAAAATTTGTTAAATTTTCCTGAGGGGGCATACCTGTACCCTGACTTCACTGGGGCATCCTTTTACTGAATTTATTTGACACAACGCGATGAACTACATTACGTCAAAGAGGGGCAAAATGGAGACACTGAAAAATGTCCTAAGTCTGCGAGCATCATTTTTCTTGGTTGTCATCCTTCGATAATTAAAATTTTAATTATTTGATTATTCTTGATCACATTCCTCTATTAATTAAACAATTTTAATTATTTAATTAATTCACTTTCTAATCTTTATTCTATCCTAATCAATTAAATAAATTAGTTGCGTTGCTAATATTTTTCAATAATTAAATGAATTATTATTTATTTAATTATTTTGCATCTCATCTTTCGTCTATTGTTAAATAATAATAATAATTTATTTATTTAACTATTCACTCCCTCTTTTAATTCTTCTATCGTTAAATAATTGTCAAAATTATTTAATTGTCCATGTGTCTCTTGTATTAAATAATTAAATCAATTTAATTATTTAATACCTCTTTTCACACTTCCTCTCATTTAATTAAAATAATTATGCAAATTATTTTAATTGATTCTCCACTTGCCCATTTCCTTTTTTTCTCGAATAAATAATTCAAATGAATTATTTATTCTCCACTTGGTCAAATATTCCTTTCTCATGAATTAATTATTTTTCAATTTTTAATTCATCCATTTCCTCCACTTGCTCATTAATCTCTGTCATAACCGTCTCTGTCATAGTTGTCAACGTCATAACCATCAATTTCCCACCTCCTTTTGGTGCATCAATCCTCCATAGTTGATCTTGGCATTTTCTAGAAACTCGATCTTGACCATCCATTTCGTAACCTCCCTCTCATGAATTCTCATCCGTTCATCTTGGAATCTTTCTAGAAGGTTAATCTCAACCGTCTGTTCGAATGGATGTTTATAAAAGTAACCTTTCTCCTTCATTTTTTCCCTAACAACCATTATCTCCAACTTTCTTACTTACTATTTGCACAACTCCAACTACAAATCTAAGGGCACTATTGGCAAAAGAAGAAACAGGAGAGAAAAGAGAAGTGAAACAACTTTAATGGAGAGTGTTTTATTTGAATGCTTTCATTTTTATTCCTCATTTGTTTTTGTTCTCTTGTTTTAGATGAGGTTTCTAGCTTAGAAGTGTTGTGGCTGTCACTTTATCTAGGCTAGAGTGTTTTCCCCCATCTTACAAAATATATATATATATACATATATTAGAATTTAATAAGACATATTAAATGTATAAAAAAATTATTATTTGTAGGAGTATTCATTTATGTTGACATAAAATTCTTGAATCTAGTGAACATTGTATATGAAAGCCTCAACAAGCTTTATTTTCTTATATTCTTTAGAATTTGCATGTTTAATGTATTGTAGAGAAGTGGTTCAAGGAGGTGTATGATCATATTTATGAGGGGTATCAAAAGGTAAAAATTGTGGGAGGAAGTAAAGATTGAGTAGGAGAGGGATTGGTATAAGAATGATGAAGGAGCATCCATGGGGTTGGGAAATCTTACATCACCAAAATATTTTTGTACTTTTGTTGCCAAATTTTGGTTTTCTTGCAGGCATGCAGTAAATTTTTCATCTGCCCTCTTCCAACAATTTATTTGAAGTCATTTTGGCAAGGTGATAAAGGGAGTTGAAATTGAAATTTTGAAAGTTTTAAATTATTAATATTTCAAAAACTTTCTAGGAGCCAAGAACCCACGCCCAGGCATGAATTTTCCAATTTGGACTTATTTGTAACTCCCTAGAATTTGAAATTATTGACCATTAGTGCTGGAATCTTCTTGGTTCAAGTGCTTGAGGTAGTGGAGGTGCAGGAATGGGATAATAGATGTCAATTTAGAAAAATATTTGAAAATTGTTAAGGAAAAAACAATAAAGAGGTCATTTGCATGAAGTACCACGCCCAAAATGGAAGAGGTAGAGTTTTGACTGCTTTTTGTTGAAGGAGAATATTGTCTAGGTCGCGTCTGTGAGACCCAGTTTCAGTAAAAATGACATAACTTTCTCATATGGTAATGAAATTGAAAAATTTAAAATGATCTGGAAATCTAGGAAGGAGATGCACAAAACCCATGTTTTTGTTTTAAAAGATTCATGATAATCAGGGAGCAGTGAGGGATAGAAGTGACAAGTTTGTGGAACTACAATGATTTTTGGTGATTTCTAGAGCTCTGCCTGTGGGAGATTGCATATGGGTTTTGAATCTTACCTGTAATTGATTGTAGTTGCAGATGGATCTTCCAATTTGGATTGAAATATTGATTTTTCTAATGATGTAGACTTCCATTATTTCATTGAATGCAATAAAATATTCTATGCTGGAATTTTATTTAAAAATTATTTTAAGTGTTGATTTTGTGAAGGATGGATGCAATAATTGACAAAACTCTTTGGTTTCTCAATTGTTGACTACATCAAATGGTATCAGAGTAGGTTGGTCTTCTTGGGTTGTGAGATGTGTTGAGTATGATTTTGTTGTAGGAGCTTGTTTTAGTGAAGAGTGAAGCGGTGAAGCTACAAGAGAGAGAGAGAAAGAGTTGTGAGAAAGTATATTTGTTGTAGGCATGAAAGAGGGTTTGTGACTACTATCCTCCAGTAGAGGTTAAGGCTGGGTAGAAGGTGCATGAGAGAGAGGCGTGTTTTCCAGAAACCATCTATTGGGTAGAGGATAAGCAAGAGTTAGTTTCTTGCAGGGAGGACTTGTGACTACAAAGGGTTGATATCCTGAAGCAAGAGAGATTTTTGCGAGGACTTGCAACTACATAGGGACTTGTGAGTCTTTGCAGGCTGGGTAGAAGGTGCACGAGAGAGAGGTGTGTCTTCTAGAAACCATCTATTGGGTAGAGGATAAGCAAGAGTGAGTTTATTGCAAGGAGGACCTATGACTGTAGAGGGTTGATACCTTTGAGCGAGAGAGATTGTTGCAAGGAGGACTTGCAACTACAGAGGGACTAGTGAGTCTCTGAAGATGTATTTGAAGAAGAGGACACGCTGGGTCATGAGAAGGCCTGTAAGGATTTTACCTATGGAAGAGTGGAAAGAAAAGAGGTTTACAAAATGGGCTTTTGAAGAATTAAAGAAGATTGAGGCTAGAGTGGAATCTTTGGAAATATATTACTTTCCTGATAAATTTGTGATCATAGAATAGAAGAACAAAATTATAGTAGTAGAAGTGGAAACAGATAAGAAGCTTGAAGAGGAATATGTGGGCATGAAGGAGTCCCATTATTTTTCTAACAATAATGTATTTGCAAGTCAATTTGTGTATGCAAGTGAAGAGAAGAAAGAAGAAAAACAAAGACTTGACAAAGAGGACAGGGAAAAGAAGAAAGAGAAAATGAAGAGCTGCAACCCTATGATGGAAAGGGAATGTAGAGAAAGTCATGTGGGAGCAACCCACACAAATGCAGTTGAAAGAAAGCAAGAAAATAAGAAAGGAACAAGGAAGGAATGGAGAAAGAAAGAGGTAGCAACAAATGTGCATCTTATTAAGGACAAAAAGGAAAAGGAAAAGGAAGTTGCAAGCACTGGAAAAGAGGTTGCAACAACAAAAATAGAGGTATTATTTCATTTTTGTGATTTTTGCAAAGAAAATATTGATTTGCATGTAGAAAAGATAAAGAAATATGTTGAAGAAGGAGATTGTGAAGTTGGGGCAGCGATTGGTCCTCAGAAAGATATAGATATAATGAATAAAATGACACCATTGAGTGCAAGGGAGGAGGTAGAAGAAGAGAACAACAAGATTGTTGTAGAAATTCAAGAAGAAAAGGTTGGGGCAGCAGAGAGAAACAAGAAAACAAATAGGTAAACAACCATTTTTATGATATTTTTGAAAGAAAATTTGATGTTAAAGAGATATATGAATTTGTATGCATGAAAATGAATGAAAAGGATAGTATTGATGTAGTAAGTAACAATAAAATTATAGAGGTAAAAAGAAGTGAAGTTGTAGCAAAGCTTGGTTCAATGAAGGAGATTGAAACAATGAAAAGTTTGGGGTAGCAGAATGAAAAGTTTGGGGTAGCAGTTTGAAGAAGAAAACATAGAAAGGAAGACAAATGAGAAGATTGAAGGAGCACCAGCAAATGAAGATGAAGATAAATTACTAGTCCAAACTGTAGCAGTTGAAAAGGAGTGGATAGCTTTGATAGCAAATGAAACAAGAGTTGCAGTTGACAAAGAGGCAAAGTTTTAATTTTCAAAATTCTTTGATGATAAAAATGAAGTTGATTCATATGAAAATGACATGGTTAATATGAATGGAGATGGGACTACTGAAATTGATGATACACTAATAGGGGAAGAGGATAAAATAAGAGTATTTGATGATTTTGCAAAATTTAGTGATGTTGATGTCAAAGCTTATTTGTATTGTGATGAAATGGTGAAAGAAAGAGAAATGGAAAAGATGATTAGGAGCAGAAATTAGAGGTTTCAAGCTGAAAAACAACAAGGTATAATGAATTTCATTGATATAGAAGAAGAAGAGGATGAAGAAAGAAAAGGTAAGAAAGAAATGCAAATAGAATTCATTGATTTCTATGAATTTGTTAATGTCGATTTGTAAACAGGTGTTGAGAATGATAAAATGGAATGGAGATATGCAACATGGTGCAACCAAATAAATTTAATGAGGGGAAGAAAGAGAGGAAGGATGAAGGAAGGAAGAGATACAAAAATTCAGAGTAAGGTGAAGAAAAAGAAACAGGTTGATAAAGAAGCAAGATGGTTGAAGAACAAACATAGGATTTTCAAATGTTTATGAGTTTCAACTCATGGAAAATTTCTTCTTACCTTGGGTGTTTGATGCAAGAGAAACCATGGGGTTGGGAAATCTTGCATCACCAAAATCTTCAGTACTTTTCTTTCCAAATTTTGGTTTTCTTGCAGGCATGCGGTAAATTTTTCATCTGCCCTCCTCCAACAATTTATTTGAAGTCATTTTGGAAAGGTGATAAAGGGAGTTGAAATTGCAAGTTTGAAAGTTTTAAATTATTAATATTTAAAAAAAATCTGGGAGCCAAGAACCCATGCCCAGGCATGAATTTTCCAATTCGTACTTATTTGTAACTCCTGAGAATTTGAAATTATTGACCATTAGTGATGGAATCTTCTTGGTGCAAGTGCTCGAGGTAGTGGAGGTGTAGGAATGGGATAATGGATGTCAATTTAGGAAAATATTTAAAAATTGTTAGGAAAGCACAATAAAGAGGCCATTTGCATGAATTGCCATGCCTAGAATGGAAGAGGTAGAGTTTTGACAACTTTTTTTTGAAGGAGAATATTGTTTGGGTCGTGATAGTGAGACTCAGTTTCAGTAAAAATGGCATAACTTTCTCATATGGTAATGAAATTAAAAAATTCAAAATAATCTGAAAAGTTGGGAAGGAGATGCACAAAACCCATGTTTTTGTTTTAAAAGATTCATGATAATTAGGGAGCAGTGAGGGATAAAAGTGACGGGTTTGTGGAACTACAATGATTTTTGGTGATTTCTAGAACTCTTCGATGGGAGTTTGCATATGGGTTTTGAATCTTACCTGTAGTTAATTGTAGTTGCAGATGGATCTTCCAATTTGGATTGAAATGTTGATTTTTCTGATAATGTAGACTTTCAGTATTTCATTGAATGCAATAAAATATTATATGCTGGAATTTTATTTAAAAATTGTTTTAAGTGTTGATTTCTTGAAGGATGGTTGCAACAATTGACAAACCTCTTTGGTTTCTCAATTGTTGACTGCATCAAATAATGAGGATCAAAGATGTAAGGGGGGGGGGATATAAGCTATGTATCATATATTAAACTAGTGAATGAAAAACTAACCAAATTAAAAATGAATTTAATTCTAATTTGACATAAATTAGAATTAAAAATGTAAGTTAAATGAGTTTATTATCTAATGTACCAATATAAAATATTTTTTCTTAATTTAAGTGTGATAAATTAAATAAAAATAATGACACCATAGAATGGGTAAAAGAGCCTAATTTTGTTAATAACATGAACACATGTGAGATCATTATCCACGTTCATATCCATGTCCTAGTGCAAGGGATAGCTACATGTGTATGTCTTTCAAACTGTGAATTTCTTATCAATAAGTGTGTAATTTGAGTATAAGGTAAACTCACATCCTTATCTCATCTTATTATATATCTAGTTAGTTTAGAGGTTTAGGGTTTACAGTTTATGATTTATGTTTAAGGTTTTAGGGTTTTAGTTTTTATATCTAAGTTAGGTTTTTGTTTCTATATCTTTTAGGAGATATTATTCTTTACAAGTTTATTGTGCATCCATTATTTTGATGACATATATTTAGAAATGGTTTTTACGAACTATAAAATTTGTCCTAATTATGAAAATTAAAATAACCTAAAATATAAACCACGTGATTTCAAACTATAAATGTTAAATTATATACCTAAAATATAAACCCTAATTACAAACTATAAACGTTAAAAATATAGCAAAAAAAACCATAAATTCTAACCTAGAGATTGCTAAAACCCACTAAGTGAAAGGGAGGAGGTGGAAAGCATTGTCTTGAGGTGTAAATAGCTCTAAAAATGGGTACTAGTTTCACCCTAGCTTCTCTCAGTCCATAGAAGTATATGAAAAAAATGACTAATAGTCATTTAAAAAAAATATAGCTTTACAAAATGGGTACTCATTTATAAACGGGTACCTATTTTGGAATGGGTACCCAAAGCGTAATGGGTACCTATTCTGATTTTAGGCTTGGGATCCCATTCTTGTTGATTTTTTTTTTTGTTGAAACCTCCCCTCTTTGTGGACCCAACTTCTTGCACTTATCCATGAAGAGTCATGCCTTATAAATGGAGCCTTCATAGAGCACTAGGGAGTTACAAGTTGAATTCTTATTACATAATGACATGGATTACTTTCACATGGAAATTATTTACTATTCTAGGAGATGCTCTTCATGAATATGAGGCATTGAATTTTTCTTGTGGAAGTTGGATGGCTAGTTTTGGGCCCATGGTTTTGGCCACTAGTTTTGTAAACTATTCATGTTTTCTTGTTTCAATTTTCTCTATAAATTGGAGTGATTATATAGTTGTTTTATGAGGGATTATAGGTGAATTAATGTTATGTTACTAGAATTATATTATAATAATTAAGATAGACTGAATTATGTTGATGTATTATTTTTATTATTAATAATACAAGCTCAGTATCTATTAGGTGGTGGAGTTTTTCTCAAAAGAGTTTCTCCACATAAACTTGGTGTTAAATGTTTATTGTGAATTTTATAATTTTAATTTTTTGATATGGATTCATATATGCTTCTCCATGTTATTTGTATGGTTAATCATATTCTACTTTAATTTTTAAATTTAAATATTTGTCTACTATTTATATATGCATTGACTATAGTAGTTTACCCTATTTCTTAATATATTCAATATTGGAGAAAACCTCTTGGTTATTCATTTAGATAAAAATATATCATATTTATTCCTTGTTCATTATGGCCTTCTTCGTATCCCTTTTCAAACCTTTCCTCTTCAAAAGACTACTCAAAGATTGTTTTTCCTTCCTCATTACCAAAGTGATGACACATTGAGTTGAGGTATGAGGAATATATAATGCCAAGTACACTAGCAAGTATTATTTCTTTATTAAAAGTTTTCATTTGAATGAGATTATTGGAACTCTTAATGGGATTTCCATTTTCCCACTTATTATTGTAAGGCCTATCAACCAATTCCATTGGCCTTTCTTGTCTAGGAAAACCTTGTCTTTCTAGAGGAAGCCCCTTCTCATTTATAAAAAACTTGCAACTCAATTATGAAAATAATCATTACCTTGTCAAGAGTTTATCTTGGATTTCTTGATTGAGTCTTTCCATCATGTTGAACTCTTAACTCCCTTCTCTTGGACATATTACTAGAAGCCTTTAAAAATTTTCCTTCAATTTTTATCACCATTAATAATTATCTAAGAGTTAAATAGTGTTTGTCTCTTAACATGTATCCCATATCAACATCATAAGAGTTATAATATAACACTAAATGCATAGACTAGCTAGGCCTTGTGTATTGAGATATTTTAAACATGAATCTCATAAATATAGCATTAAAATTTTAAATAATCTCATTAGATCCTTTAGAAATGCTAGGTAACTTATTTATGGTGAATATTAGGTTGATTATGTAACCATAATATTATTTTAAAGTTCTTTAAAAATCAAATCAAGTGTCAATGGTTTTATCTAGAATACTTTTATACTATTATCTTATAGTATTGTCTAGATATTGCATAAATAATTTTATCATAATATCTTCATCCTTGATCGCATAGTCATTAGTAAAAATGGTAAACTATCTTAGGTAATATTTACTAGATATTACATTATTTTCTTGGAAGTTTGGGAGATTCCTTCTAACTCACTTGGAATTGGGTTTGGGTAACTAGGAATTCCATAAAAAAATTATTTGTCAACATCTTTCCAAATCTAAAGAGCTATCTTACAAGTGATTTGTCAGATGTTTATAAAATTTTGATGTTATCTAATGTGATATCATTTATTGGAAATGTTTATCTCATTTTCTTAAAGATATTTTTTATGGTTACCACAAAGATTATCAACCTAAGCCCTTGCTTAGAAATTAATTTCAAGGTTTCTTAATAACACTTGTTGTGTTATCCTATTTCTAACAGCGTCAATGTTATCTTTAGGTTGTTCAAATTCTTCATTCACAACAAGTTGAGCATCCTGATACTCATGCTATATTTCATATGCATATCATCATCAAAAAAAATTATGTTGTCTTTGGTTCATGACATTTTAGAGTTGTGGTTCAAGGCTCCTTGGTCTAGATTTAAGTAGAGAGGATTTTGATGGTTTACTTTGAGCTTAAATTCTTGGTCTATTCTAGCATTCTCATTTCTAGTCATTATTTTATTAATTAGACTAAAAATTTGGATCATGAATCAATTTTATTTCTATACCTTAGCACTTTAGAAATGGCATATGGCAAATTCACCGCCTATAATTCATCGACAGAAAATTCACAGACAGCAATTCACCGTGGGAAAATTCACCACCATGACAAATTCACCACAAGTAAAATTCACCACCAACAATTCCCTGCCATAGAAAAATTAACCGCATTAACACAAAAAAATGTTAATGCGGTTAATTTTTTTTGTGACGGTGAATTGTTGGTGGTGAATTTGTCATGGTGGTTAATTTTCCTGTGGTGAATTGTTGACGGTGAATTTTCTGTCGATGAATTGTTGGCGGTGAATTTTCCTAGAACCTTTAGAAATATATCTATTTGAATAATATCCCTCATTAATATTGTGTTCTTGATTTTAAAAAGTATAGACTTCAAGATGATTAGTATAAGACATATATGGATTATCTACATCCTTTTCTCTCCATGTAGTATTTTTAACTTTTTTAACTTTTGGAGATATTTTCATGTTTAGGTTATTCTTGAGTACCAATCTCCTATCATCAATCTTCAAATTTTCATTATTGACAAAGTCACCCCTCTACTTACAAAGGAGAAATAAAATGTAGACATGAGTGATCACAAAAAACATACACATTAGTGTATTTAGTGGTGTTAATATAAAAAAAAGGGAATCACGACCAATGATTTATCCTTTCTTAGAGAGCAATTCTTTCAAATAATTAAAGATACAATAATCTTATGGAAATATTTGTAGAGAAATTTAAAGCTTGAAAAATATTCTCAAATTCTCCATGTTATCGAATGATAAATTATAAATGATGAAAATGTTTGAAAAGAAAATCACTCAATAGTACCACAACAAATAATATTTGCATTCATCATCCCTCTAAAAAAGTAGCAAAGAATCTATGAACCAACACCTCTCAAATACACAAAAGTAGATTGGAAATCATGAAAATGAGCAAATAAAGGATGAACTCATCAAAACTAGAAAAATATTTCAATATTTATGTGAAGAATGATGTAAATATATTCAAAAGTTAGTTTCATTCATTCTTTTAAAGAAAGAATGTAATCAAAATTTAGTTTCATTTATGATTTTAAAGAATGAATGTAATCAATATATATTTAAAAAATAATTATAGGTTGTTCAAGATATGTTAAATGTAATAATTCATGCTTTTTAACAATGATTCTAAGAACAATATTGCAAGAAAGGGAGGCGGAGCTGTTGCTAGCAACAATGATGATAGCCAAAAAGGTGATAATTGAGGAGTGCCCTCTTCTATGCATCGTAGAAAAAACCCTAAGTGGACTACATTTCAAATGAATAGTCACAAAATAACCATTAGAACTGAGAGTGTGGAATTACCTGTTGCTAGTGTTGAGGACACCGAAGGTAATAGAAGTGATTTCCTTCTTGTTCCTAAAAATTTCCATAGCCTAAATAGCACAATGGGAGGCCCAAGGAAGCGTATCGAACCTCACAAATATGATTTTCTCCACAACAATGAGGAGCTCTGGGGTCTATTTGAGCAGGCGGGTTTCACTCTATATTTCGTTGCAATGGAGGGATACAATGAAAAACTCAGCTACAAGTTTGCTAACGCATGGAGAGATGGTGAAGTTAATCTAGGCGGGCTCCAATTTAAGGTGGATGCAAAGTTGATTGCGCAAGTGATGAGTTTGGCTTATCAAGGAATGAAGGTTGCTAAGGTTAGCAATGGTAAATATCAAAACTATTTTGAGAAGTTTTTTGAAGGAAAAGAAAAACCTGAAAGATTTTAGAATGGTTACTCTAGGGTTAAATTGCCGCCTCCATATCATAATGTATGTTTTATTGTTATGAAATATTTTACCCTCGAAGGGCGCTACTAGTCTGTCCATGGATACCACTTTCCCATCCTCAACCACATAAGACATCAGGAAAAAAAAATCTACCTTTCTTTTTATTTTCTTCCCTGAGCTAGAGTCTTACACATGGGGCCAATCCACCATTACACCAGGGCCTCATAAGAGACATATGCAAATTTTTGCTATCTAAGACCCCACATAAATGTTGGAAATAGGTTGCCATTCAATTGTAAATCCTAAACATTAATTATTTCATGTATCTCCTAGATTCTTGGAATGTGTTCAACAACACTAAGATTAGGATGAGATTAATATTTGATGAAATAATCATGATTATTGACATTTGTAATTAATTCTAAATGTAAGAAGCATGTGAGGGCGTCCATAGTGAGTTCCTAAATAATAGGGGCACATGGGACACCCACATGGTAAGGTGACACTCACCTTGTGTTCAGTTAACTATACGGAGTAACAGTTAACACTTCGAATGCATGTAAAGATCCTAGGAGTTAGGATTTGATGTTTGCATGCTTGAAGTTCAGTTTAGTTCAGTTGGTCAGATTCATTCAGTTAGTTTTTAGTTCAATTCATTTATGGTTCAGTTGTCTTCAGTTAGTCTTAGTTGTATGTTAGTTAACTTCAGTTAACTTGGAATGCATGGATAATAACATTGAGTTGTATGACAGATAACAGGGACTACCTCCAATTAACAGGGGATGACCATTCTTTGGGAATGGTGTTGAGTAAATGTTTCAGTTAACTAGAAATCACTTGGAGCCAACTTGGGCGCCCAAGATGCTTTCTTGGATTTACCTCTCATGCATGATAAGATATTTTTGAAGGTTCAGTTAAGTAGGATTACTCAAGGGCACCAACTTTGAGGAAGAGCTTTGGAATTATCACCGAAGTGAAGGAGAAGTTGCAGCTTCAGTTTGGGATGCCAAATGCATGAAGCACATGTTGTAAGCTTTAGTCTTCACAAAATAACTCAACTTGAAGGAATATGGCATACCTTTTCAAGGGATTGAGCTTGTGCATTGTAATTATCATCATTTGGAGATTACAAGGTTGCATATTGTCTCTATATCTCATTCAAGTTGAAGAGAGTTTTCATAATTGTTATTGCAGGTGTGAAGAAGATTGACAAAGACAGAAGAAGCATTCTCAAGAAAGAATTGGAGCTATTGTAATTTAGAGATTGAATAATAGAATAATTCTTAGTGGAGTTTTTTCCCGAAAGGGTTTCTCCACGTTATATCTTGTGTGATCTTTCTAATATCCTGTCTAGTTCTTCTATCAACTTCTCTCTTCATTCTACAACAGCAAAATGAATTAATTAAGATAATCACCCACAAAGAATATATGTAACAAAGAAAGAGCTTACTTAGATCAGCAATATTAAAGTTTTACAGAGTATTAAGCTAAGAAAACACCTCACTTTTTCAACATTTGGTATCAGAGCTAAGGTTGGGTAGAGTATTGGGACGCCGTTCTCTTAAAGTTTGTAGGATTTATTGGCTTAGTGGGAGCTCTTATTATTTTAGTAATTTTCTGATTTTGGAATTAAGTTTTTGTTACAATGAATTCAAGGTTAGATATTGAAAAGTTCAATGGTTCTAACCATGAAATGTGGAAATTAAAAATGGAAGATCTTCTTGAAGAAAGAGATCAATGGTTAGCGGTTAATAATGAGACAAAGACACCTACAACTATGTCAGATGAAGATTGGGCTAAGTTAGATAAAAAGGAAAGAGGAACAATTAGATTGTGTCTTGCTGAGGTTGTTCTTTTAAATGTTTCAGTGGAAACCAATGCATATAAATTGTCGAAAAGAATAGGAGAAATTTATCAAACAAAGAGTCTAACAAATAAGTTGTATCTGAAAAGGAAATTATATTCATTGAAAATGAAAGATGGTGATTCAGTAGCACAACATTTAAAGTATTTCAATTTAATTCTCAGTCAGTTAGCATCCATAGATGTAAAGCTTGAGGATGAGGATAAGTGCATTTTATTGCTTTGCTCTTTACCAAATTCTTGGGAAAATCTAATAGTTGCAATTAGTGGTAATGGTGCAGATCCAAAGATGGACAACATCATTCCTACTCTCCTATTAGAGGAGATGAGGAGGAAATCTAAAACTGGCTCCCAAGATGCCTTGTTTGTAAGAGGTAGGCCTAAAGAGAAGGAATCTAAAGCGGGAAAGAAAGGAAAGGGTAAGTCTAAAGGACGGTCAAAAACCCCTGGTAAGAGTAAGGTAAAGTGATAGAATTGTGGAAAACCTGGACATATTAAAAAGGATTGTAAGAGCAAGAAGAAGAGTATTGATGCTTCTACAGAAAATTCCAATGACAGTAATGATGCATTAGTCATTTCTTCTAATATTGTTGTTGATAACTCTTGGCTTCTTGATTCAGGTTGCTCCTATCATATGACTCCTAGAAAGGAGCGGTTCTCTAAGTATACTGCATATGATGGAGGAGATGTCTTCTTTGGAGACAACAACACAACAAAAGTTGTTGGCAAAGGAGAGGTAAAATTGTGTTTCAGTGATGGTAGTATTAATACCCTTAATGATGTTTTACATATTCCAGGACTTGCAAGGAATCTACTCTCTGTCTCTAAGTTTAATGATTCTGGAATGCATGTGACATTTGACAAAGGTGGTTGCAGATTGGTGAAAGGGAATATGGTGGTTGCTAAAGGATCTTGTATTGGGACTTTGTTTAAGCTGAATACCTCCAATTTAAATATTTTATCAAATGTAACTGAAGGTGAAAATACATGTATGATATGGCACCATAGATTGGGCCATATAGGTGAAAAAGGTCTTAGGACCATTCTTAATAAAAATTTGGTTGATGGTATTCCTAGGTATAATATTGGAAAAAATACTTTTGTGAGCACTGTGTGTTTGGAAAGCAATCTAGATCTAAATTTCCTAGTGGTACAAATAGAGCTAAAAGATTATTAGAGATTATTCACTCAGATGTAATGGGTCCTGTGGCTATTGACTCTATTGGAAAATCTAGATACTATGTCACATTTATTGATGATGTCTCAAGATACACTTGGATATATTTTATGCATAACAAATATGATGTGTTTAATAAGTTTAAGGAATTTAAGGCTTTGGTTGAGAAACAATCAGATCATAAGATAAAAGTGTTGAGATCAGATAATGGTGGTGAGTATTGTTCTAAGGAATTTGATGATTATTGTAAGCATGCAGGAATAGTGAGACAGAAAACTACTCCATATACACCTCAACAAAATGGAGTAGCAGAAAGGATGAACCGAACCTTAATGGAAAGAGCTAGGAGTATGTTAAGTAGTGCTAAGCTTGAACGGTCCTTATGGGCTGAAGCAGTATGTACTTGTTATTTAATATAGATCCCCTATTTCATCTATTGAAGATAAAACTCCTTATGATATGTGGTTAGGTAAGAAACCTAGTGTTGCAAATTTAAGGATCTTTGGTTGTGAGGCTTTTGTTCACGTGCCTCAAGAAAAGCGATCTAAATTGGATCCTAAAGCACATAAATGCATATTCATAGGTTATGGTGAAAATGTAAAAGGATACAAGCTTTGGAATCCACTAACAAGAAAAGTTTCTTTATTTAGAGATGTTATTTTCAGGGAATTTAGAGCTTATTCAGGAGAAGAACAACCAAAGGAAAAGGATACTTCTCGAACAATGCATTTTGAGACAAATAATGAGAAGCAACAAGATGCACATGTTGAAGAACAAGTGGATGAATCACAAGAAGAGAGTTCAAAGAGCTCTTCTGAAATAGAGGCTCAAGATGAGCATATTGAGGAACCAGAAGAAACTCCTTTAAGGAGATCCACAAGACAACAAAATCCCGTTGATAGGTATAGCCCACCTAATTTCCGTTGTATTTTTTCTTTAATGAGTACTAATGATGAACCCAGTTCTTACAGGGAAGCTTTTTCCTTAGACGAGAACAAGCTTTGGTCACAAGCTATGCATGAGGAAATGGAACTTTGGATACTTGTGACACATGGGATCTTGAGAGTTTGCCCAAATATAGAAAGGCCATTGGTTGTAAATGGATCTTTAAAAAGAAGATTGGTGTAGATGGTAATCTTGAAAGGTACAAGGCTAGATTAGTAGCCAAGGGCTACTCCCAGAGAGAGGGAGTTGACTTTAATGAAATCTTCTCTCTTGTTGCTAAATTAACTTCTATTAGATTCTTCTTCTCTATTGTTGTTGCTTATGATTTTGAAATTGAGCAAATGGATGTGAAAAATTCCTTTTTGCATGGGAATCTTGATGAGGAGATTTATATGAAGCAACTTGAAGGTTTTGTTGTAAAAGGAAAAGAAGAATTGGTTTGCAGGTTAAAGAGATCTTTATATGGATTGAAACAGTCACCCAGAATGTGGTACCAGAAGTTTGATTCTTTCACATTAAAAATTGGTTATGTTAGGAGTGAGGAAGATCATTGTGTTTATATAAAAATTATTGATGATCAACTTTTAATTATTATCTTGTATGTTGATGACATGTTTATTGGTAACAACAAGGTAATGATTAGAGAATTGAAAGCACAACTCTTGAGCACATTTGAGATGAAAGATCTAGGGGCTGCAAAATATATCCTCGACATGGAGATCAGTAGGGATAGAGGTAATAGAAAGCTTTGCTTAAGTCAGAGTAATTATGTTGATACTATTTTGAAAAGATTTAACATGCAGGACAATAAACCGGTTAATATTCGTTTACCAGTTGACATGAAGTTAAGTTTAGATATGAGTCCTAAATCTGATTTTTATTTTGAGGAAATGTTTGAAATTCTATATGCTAGTGCAATTGGTAGTTTAATGTATGCAATGGTCTGTACGAGACCAGATATAGCACAAACAGTGGGAGTTCTTAGTAGGTTTATGTCTAACCTTGGTAAAGAACATTGGACTTATGTTAAGAGGGTATTTATATATTTATGAGGGACTTCAGATTACTATTTAGTTTATCATGGTTCAAATAATATTGATATTATGAATAGATCATTGGACATACAGGGGTTTATTGATTCAGATTGGGCAGAAGATCTAGACAGTCAGAGGTCGACAAGTGGTTATGTGTACACTTTTTTTGGAGCTGCAGTTAGTTGGATGAGTAAGAGGCAGCCCACGGTTGCTTTGTCCACCATAGAAGCAGAATACATGGCTGCCACACATGCCTCTAAAGAGGCAATTTGGTTATAGAGGCTTGGGTTAGGTATTGGTTTTAATTGCAAGCAAGTTAGGCTTGAATGTGATAGTCAGAGTGCTATTTGTTTAGCCAAAAATCCTATGTATCATGCTCGTACTAAACATGTAGATGTTTAGTATCACTTTGTGCGAGAAATGGTTGAGAGTGGGAAAGTATTAATTGAAAAAGTTGACACTTTGATTAATGCTACAGATTATCTTGCGAAGCCAGTTCCTATAGATAAGTTCTCATGGTGCAGGAAGGCCATTGGCCTTGAGTCCTGTACTTGATTTAAATTTATTATTCCTTGTTTAGAATAATTGCAATGTATAATGTCAAGTGGGAGAATGTTGGAAATAGGTTTCCAATCAATTGCAAATCTTAAACATTAATTATTTCATGTATCTCCTAGATTCTTGGAATGTGTTCAACAACACTAAGATTAGGATGAGATTAATATTTGATGAAATAATCATGATTATTGAAATTTGTAATTAATTCTAAATGTAAGAAGCATGTGAGGGTGTCCATAGTGAGTTCCTAAATAATAGGGGCACATGGGACACCCACGTGGTAAGGTGACACTCACCTTGTGTTCAGTTAACTATACGAAGTAGCAGTTAACACTTCTGAATGCATGTAAAGATCCTAGGAGTTAGGATTTGATGTTTGCATGCTTGAAGTTCATTCGATTCAGAATCGAGTTTAGTTTAGTTTAGTTCATTAGTTCAGTTATGGTTCAGTTGTCTTCAGTTAGTTTCAATTGTATGTTAGTTAACTTCAGTTAACTTGGAATGCATGGCTAATAACATTGAGTTGTATGACAGATAACAGGGACTACCTCCAGTTAACAGGGGATGACCATTCTTTGGGAATGGTGTTGAGTAAATGTTTCAGTTAACTAGAAATCACTTGGATCCAACTTGGGCGCCCAAGATGCTTTCTTGGATTTACCTCTCATGCATGATAAGATATTTTTGAAGGCTCAGTTAAGTAGGATTACTTAAGGGTGCCAACTTTGAGGAAGAGCTTTGGAATTATCACCGAAGTGAAGGAGAAGTTGTAGCTTGAGTTTGGGATGCCCAAATGCATGAAGCACATGTTGTAAGCTTTAGTCTTCATAGAATAACTCAACTTGAAGGAATATGGCGTACCTTTTCAAGGGCTTGAGCTTGTGCATTGTAATTATCACCATTTGGAGATTACAAGGTTTGCATATTGTCTCTATATCTCATTCAAGTTGAAGAGAGTTTTCATAATTGTTATTGCAGGTGTGAAGAAGATTGACAAAGACAAAAGAAGCATTCTCAAGCAAGAATTGGAGCTACTATAATTCAGAGATTGACTAATAGAATAATTCTTGGTGGAGTTTTTTCTCGAAAGGGTTTCTCCACGTTATATCTTGTGTGATCTTTCTAATATCCTGTCTAGTTCTTCTATCAACTTCTCTCTTCATTCTACATGCCCACAAAGAATATATGTAACAAAGAAAGAGCTTACTTAGATCAGCAATATTAAATTTTTACAGAGTATTAAGCTAAGAAAACACCTCATTTTTTCAACAAGAAAAACCTTGTTCTCAATTTGATTGAAGACCCAAAACCCAAAAGCTCAGTGAAAATCAAGCTTCTTGAAGACCTTCCCCACCCTATGCCTAAAAAATCCAGTAAGAAATCCCAGAGCCCTGATACTTCTATGTGGAAGGACTTGCTTATGATTACTCCTAAGAAAAGAAAGGACGTTTTGATGGAGTTGGGGGCTAAAAAGAGGAGGAAATTGATTCTGCGCGAACATGGGGAAGAGGTGGACACAACTACATACCTGATGATAATGAGATGGAAGGCTCAAACCTTGGCGGAAGGAGGTCAAAGAGACTGGCTATGGCGATGTTGAAGGGACAGGAAAGTAACAAAAAATCGCAGAGCCCTGAGGAGAAAACTACCTACAATCCACAAGATAGTGTGGAAAAGAAAGCAGAAGAAGATAATGACTCCTCAACTGAAGAGATTCTTGATAGTTTGGGTGGAAACTTAGATGAGGAGGAGGACTCAGAAGCGGAAAGTGAGGATGGTAATGGCGATGAAGAAAAGGCGGAGGAGTCACAACATGAGATGGCTTTGAAGGAGCAAGAAGGAAATGTTATAGAAAATCAAGAGAAGGAAGAAAAGACAGGCAAAGAGAAAGACAAGGCTGAGGATGACGGGAATGAGAGGATTAAAAGACTGGATGAGAGAATGAAAGTCCTGGAAAAAAGGATACATGAGAAGGTGGAGGACAACAAACTTCAAGCCCTCAAAAATGTGGTGACGAGTATAATTGAGGAAAGACTGCAGGTTCTAGAGAAAGGTATGTAAGAACAAGGAAATGACAATAGAATTCAAACCTTGGAAGAAGTGGTAAAGAGTGTGTGCTTGGTGGTCGATGTTGTCATGAAGAAGGCTATTATGGCTACTGTTTCTGGCATGGGAAAAATCAAAAAGCAACAAAAGAGAAAAGTTGTGGGTGATGGCATGGATTTGGCAGGAAAGATGGAGCTAAAGGCAACAGTAAATGGCACTGTTGAAGACCTGATGAATGCATGGAATATGATCAAGGGAGCATAACATGGTTGCTTCGTTGTGCTATTTTTTCTTTTTGTTTTGATGGTTATTTCTGCTATGTTTTCTAGGACTGTTGTTACTGGTAATGGCCGCTAGTGCCGAAACTTAAATATCTGTAATGCTGTTTATATTTTAAGTAGGGACTCTATGATAGATGTTAATAAGTATTTTAGATGGATAGGGAAGGATGCTACTGATGTTAGGTTAAGGTATTTTGATTCCTATGATAGAACTACTATGTTTAATCATATGGGAATTGATTAAGCATTTTGTTTGTGGGAGGGGGGAAGTTTGGTGGGCTTCCTGTTTTTGTTGTTTCTTACCACCTACTGTTCTTATCATGTTGTACTAATTTTTTTGGGTCAGGGCCCTCTCCCTGCTTAACCAATCAAAAACAATGATTCCAAGAATAAAAATTCTATGATAATCAAATGTAAATGATATTTATATTCATTTATGATTTTAAAGAATGAATGTAGTCAAATTATATTTAAAAAGCAATTATAGGTTATAAAAAAAAAGCAATCACAAGTTGTTGAATATATGTTAAATGCAATAATTCATGCTCCTTAATAATGATCCTTAATGTTAATGTTATAGGTTTTATCTTACAAATATTAAATCTTCAAATTCCTTTTCATTTAATTAAATAAAAATAATTCTTATTTATCCCTTGCTGATCAATTATCCCACATCTAATCCAATCATTTATTGTATACTAATTAAATCACAACACAAATATATCAAATATGTATCTAGGAATAAAAAAAATCCTAAACAATTAATAGGACAATGAAGACAAGTTATATAGAAGAAATTAAATTGAGTCTTATATTGATTTAGTGAAGAAGATGCATATATGCACTTATAAATATTCACTAAAAAATGACTCAATTTACTACTCACTTGGAGTGTGAAATGGATTCCTTTCATTATATTTGGTTAATCCCTTTTGCAAAGTCAATAACGTCTATCTAAAAGTAAATGATAATGGTTATTTTAGTGGATGATTGAGACATCATTTATATTTATAATCTAGTTCAAATTGTAGTTATCACTTTTTAAAGTGCCTCTTAGATATATTTCCTCCAAAATATGGGGATTGTTCAATTATTAGGCAAGATTTGAGTAGGGTGTAAGTGTTTTTGACGAGGATATTTCTCCTAAAGAGATCACCAATCCTCTCAATATAGAATCTAGCATATATGAAAGAAGGAAATTTCTATTGGATTACTCATTTGAGTTCCTTTATCACATGTCATAATGTAGTATCTTCAACATGAGAAATACATCTATCAACACACAAAATTTCAATTTCTAAATAACCACTTATAATTTCATAAGTGGGATTGATTGCTTCATGAAAATCACTCCTCCAAGTACACCGCAATTCACTAGAGAGAGACAACTTTAGTTGAAATGAGCTTTGGGATTTTCCAATATTTGTCTTCTCCTATGTTGTAAGTCCCAAAAACATCATTATTACCCCTATCAAGAATATAGGCTAAGTTGATAATCAATGATTAATTCTTTATAAACTCCATGATATTTTAGGTCATCTTCTTTGAGTAGGCCTAGTATAAGAGACATAGATGGCCTTCTTACTAAGGTATGCTTGTACCAATATGAAGGATTCTCAATACCAATATAGTGCAAAATCCTTGTTAAAGCTATCTCCATTTGTTATCATGTGTCTTCCTCATAAAAACTCTATGCATTTAGGTCATCATTGTCTCATATCACCTTTCACATTGATATTTGATTGCCACATCTATACTATATGATACAACTACCATGTGTAGTTCCACTGCCTCTTTTGATTACTCATTCTTGTTTCATTCATGATCATAAAAAGATATACTCTCTAATAAGTGACTCTCATTTTTGGATTTTGAGTAGATTTCATTATTTTAAAAGAATGATTGACATGAAAGAATAAAAATGCGGAGATTTAATAATTTTTTATGAAAGTATTTGATCATTCCTTGCATTATTCTTCACTTGGCCAATCCACCTCTAAAAAATTTCATCCTATTTAGACTATCCTTATAACTAGCATCCAGTGTAATTGCAGTTTCTTGAAAAAGCTCTCCACTTTTATTTCAAGAGCTAGTATTTGGTCCCTTGGGGGATAAAAAATGATGAATCCACTTTCTCCTTTTCTAGTAAGGTATCCTCAAAAATATAAACCAAACCATTGAATCCATCCTTCTAGCTCCACATTACCTTTTTTCTTCTAGCCAACTCTTCAATGGGTGGGAGGTTAGAATCCATAAGAGATTAAAAATCTTGCATTTTCTCCTTTAGGGAAAATTTTACTCTCTCTAATCATATTAGATAACAATCATGTCACTTAATTAGTGGATTTTTTTTAAACCCCAAATGTATACATTGCACACCTACAAAGTTCCCTCTGAGGTAGGACTCTAGGGATCTATTTTACATTAATATATATTGATTTAAAAAAATTCTCTATATAAACTATTACCATTTACATATTCTAATAGCATTACCACAAGTCATCCACCATTCTAGTTAGATTCTACACTCTAAAACAAAAGTAAACCTTGACCAAATCCTCAACACTTTTTTAGTTCATATTTGCAACTTGCTTTTCTTCTTTCTCATATTGTTACACCAAGTTATTTAACTTATTTATTTCTTCTTGCAAGGCATTATTTTCTTGTGACATAGTAGGAGGAGGGGTGATGTTTTTCTTTCTAGGCCTTGCATTTTCTCTTCTAGCCTATTTTTCATTGACTTCTCATTTTCCAAGGCCTATTTCCATTTTAATAGTTTTTTCCTTAGCCTCTTCATATTGCTTATATAGAATTTTTACACTAGCTTCACTATATTGGGTTGTATGGATGGCTAAGGCAACAACATCTAGAGTAAAATCTTAACCTACTCTCTTGATAATGAATTTACCTTACAATTTTTGTTGTAAGAATTCAACATATAGCTTGCTTTTTGTAGAAGAAAGTGCCCTTATTGCTAAACCTTCCTTCTTATTATCAAATTTTGAGCCCTAAAATAATTTACAAGCATCATATTAAATGTTAAATACTTCTTATTTTTTCTCTTGATGGTGTCAAGGTTCATGTAGTCATATATGCTCCATATTAGTAGTAGAATGCATCCACTTTACCTCACCATATATCTTCCTTGATCTAGAATTGTATTCTTAATGCTAAAATCAAAATTTGGGGATGGGTTTGATCTTACTATAGTATTTTATGCATCACCCCCAAAAAATTGTTTAGCTTTTTATTTTATTCTAAGATATTTTTTTGTTTTATCTTAATAGTTAGAGTGAAAATTTGAAACTCCTTACTCTTTACAAAGGAATCATCTTCAAGAAATTCATCGTAAGCATTTCTCCTAACATCTCTATAGTATATTGTTTTAAAAATTGAATGTATAAATCTAGGAGTCCCCTGAGTACTTGAGGTTAGACTAATCTCTTAACCAAGATATTTGACTTAGACTACTAATGTATTCCCTAGGGGAACAAATTATCTAGTGCAAATTGTCATTGGGTAGTCCATAAGGGGAAAAGCCTCAACTTATGGTTGTTTTATTATTGCATGTCGCTCTAGTTTTTCCTTTTTGAAAAACATATAGTGAAGAAAGTATATCATATGGTTTATCCATAATTATTGGAGAATGTGATCTCCCCTATTCTTTATGGGCTACCTCTAATGGTGGAAATTATGAGATAGTTGGGGTTTCAACAAGAGTAGTCTTTTATGGAGGAACAATTTCATCTTATTTCTTGATGACTTAGTTATTTGTGTTGTGGATGGCTTAATACTTTAAGAGAAACCTCTATCCTATCCAAATTAACTTCATTCTCTAAAGAGTGTCTTCAATCTCATGGTAGGCACCTTTGTAGTTAGGGTCCAAATCCACTCTCTTTTATTACCTATTAGATGTACACCCACCTTATTTAATGATAATCCTTTCCGTGTCATTATGGAAATTCATGATTAAGTCTTCATGCTCATGTAAATTATACTCAAGACATTCTTTCTTCTATTTTTTCTTAGCTTGTTAATAAAACCCCTCAAAGTCAGTTTCTTTGATATGCCACATGTATAGAAATTTGAAGTGCTCATCAATCCTTTCAAAACCTTCTTTGTTAAAATTTTCAAAACCATCAAGTTAAATAGTGGTGGAATAAACTTTACCTTCTTATATTTATTAAAATATTCAAATTTTGATAAGTACAAGTACCTCATTACTTCCTACTAGATAATTTTGTCTAGTATAGTATAAGGCAATACATAAAAAGGCATTGACCCACAAATTATAATAGCTATACTCTTTTTGGAAAAGAACCAATCACCTTAATTATTCTATAACTTTCTCTTTAGTTTTAACTGAAGTGACCTAAGGAGCAACTTGATTTCATTTGATAGTATTGGCCAAGCAAAACCTAGTTTCTTTAGGAGAGGGATTGCAAGAATATCTTCAAACTTGCAATAAGAAGTGTGAAGGTGATTTCTTTCCATTTGCACTATCCATGTGACTTGATTTATTTTAACCCACCCCATTTGCATCTAAAAATTTAAATATGACTACCAACATATTGTCAAACTCTTTAGGAAAAGTAAACAATAAGAGGAACATAGTAATGAATATCTCTTGAATCTCTTATCACTTATTATAGCATTAGATGTCTTAAACTTTGATAAGTCATTGTGTAGATGATTATCCAAAAATGTTCCATAAATAATGTTTTGACATAGACCTTTTAGTTTGCCTCTCATAATAATAACATACCTAGGGTCATCTTGTCATCCACATCTATCCCTAAAACCTAGCACAAGTGTTGATAGAATTCTTGAAAGTAATACTTGATTTGGGCAGCTCTCAAAGGCTTTACCTCATCTTGGGTAATAGGCAACAATGGGGCATCCTTTTGTTAGGTTTGAAGTATGAAAACTTCATATAATTGTAAAGATGTTAATACATTTTGTATAGGGTGGTTAGGGTTTGCATATTCAACAACACATTGATATCCTACCTAAGCCCTTATATCCTCTAAATTAGCTACTTGTTAAGAGTGAACAACACATTTCTAGCACTATCTATCATTTTTCTTTCCTTCTCATCATACATCTTACTATCCCAAATTACAATGTTAGGGTCTATGAAACAATAGGTAATATCACTTTTACAAAGTTCAATTGCCATGTGTTACTAATGAGTCTATGCGCATTTCTCTTGTTAAACATTTCCATTGACAAATATCTTCTTAAAATAGTTGCTAATGCATCCTTTATACCCTCTTTGGCATCTACAAAGTGCTCTAGAAGGATAGGTCTCATATTAGTTATAGGTATATTTCTTCAAGGCCTATGGTTTTATTTTTGTAATTTCTTCGATGGTAGTTCTTTAAGACCTTATTTAAGATTTTATCAAAATATAAAATTAAAACTTTTAACAATGATATACCTTACAATAATATGATAATAAAGACTTGAGATTTTTATTAAATACAATAGAATTATGAACATAGTACACAAATAAAATAATCACCTTAATAAATTTATAAAATTGAATTACAAACCTTCATACAACAAACAACTACAAACCCTTACTCCTTAATAATAATAATAATAATAAAAAAAAAATGACACTAGAAAGCTAGAACAGGCTTACCTATGATTTTTGGCTATTGCTTTAAACCATAAATCTCTAATGCAAGACACTACTAATATTTAAATAACATGTACTGAACCAAACAACTTGAGCTCGAGCTAGTTCATTTGTAGAGAGTTTTATTCTTCGATCATTAGTGTTTCTAGAGTCTATAGTTCAAAACCTTTGTAAGAGTTATATAGAAATAAAGCATTCAAGGGAATAGGTTTGATAGAAGAGCCTTTGAAATTAATGACACGTTGACCATGTTTGTATAGAATCCACGTTGATGGTTAATTTATTTGAATTACAACATTCGATCAATGGCTCTTATTTGTCTTTTAAATGACCTTTGAAACTACACCTTACATCAATGGTGATAAAAGACCTTTTGAAACTACACCTTACATCAATGGTGAGTGCATGATGAACCTTTGGAAACTACACCATACATTAGTTGCTAAAGACACAAGTAGCCAATTAGAACACACCACATGGTTTAAAGCAAAAAGGAAGCACTTAGAGTTGGCCTACCACATAAGAAACTTGGACTAAGAGAATACTGCTAACATGGAAAGACTAGTTTAAACACTAAGTAATACATAATGAGAGGAACAATAGGTGTGGATGGGAGCCTTGATTAGAAAATGGGAACACATTAGAAGAAACTTAGTAGTGTATGAGGATTTTGGTTGTTTGAAGTTTTTTTAATATTGAACACAAATTCTCAACATAAGGTGATGATATGTCATACCAAAATTGATTGGAACAAATCAATAATGAATGAGAACAAAATATGAAGGTCTTCAACACAAAGTCGTAGAAAAAAGGTTTTACTTGGGCTTTAGCAAGGTGTTTGGAACAATAGATGCTGGACATTTTACTTGTAGTATAATTTCAATTGTTGAAACATTTTTTTTAGCATTCTTGTTAGGAGGTCAATAATATCTTCTTTCTTTTCTAATTTTATAATATTATTTACATTTTATAATGAAAGATTATAAAGTGTATCTATAATCTTATATGGTTTGTGTGTATGAATTTTTTCATGATGAATATATTATACTATTTTGTTTTTCTCATCCTTTAAATGATAACATAATCAATTCTATTTATATGTAATGTATTTTTTCTTCTTATGTGATCCTAAATATGTTTATCAATTACTTCACACATATAGCCCAAACATGTCCTATTGTTGCTAGTGTAATTCCAATAAATTATTCCCCTTTTTTTCTTTTTTTTATTATGCATGTACTTTGAGGACTTGGTGGATAAGTTCAAGATATACCAAAGCTAATATGTTTCCTTCCTATCTATCATATTCAACCCATAAATGTGCCACATTAACTCCTAAGTTTATACACGATACTCCCACCCAAGAAGTGGTATTATGAGGTTTTCCTCCCTATTTGAATGAAAAGTATGCTCCCCTAACATAGATTATACTATAGTAAATCATACTTATGATACTATATAGAATAGGAAAAACACATCCATCCTAACTTTTCTTCCCCTTATTAAACTATTAGCATTCCTCCTCCACCTTGTATCACTCTCAAAAATACTAAAAGAATATAATCTAATAGAACAACTACATGCTACATAATAAAAAATATCCCTTTGGTATCTCCTTCATACCTCTCATTCTCTCAGGAACATCCTTTAGCAAAATTCATAGAAATTTCATTCAACAACTTGTATAACCCATTGAACTAGCATCCATAATAAAATCTATGCATGATATTTATTTTTCTTCATTATAAATTATCCCTTTCAATTCTTTAGGAATTCATCCCATTAATAATTTTTATTGGATATAAGACCACTAGCATCAAGAGGGAACTTATTGATAATGGTTTAGGGTTAAATATATTTAGGATAGACTTTCTTGTCCACAATTATGTCATTTACTCAAGATTAGACAAATTTGAACTCATTCTTCATGGTTTTAATAATGTTACATGAGAAACTTTAGAAAGAATTACATTACCATAGTAGGCCTTGTCACTCCCAACACACTTTTTAATGTCATGTGTTAGAAAATTTGCTTAAAATACTCTTCTTAAATGACCATGAGCCCATGAAATGTGTGTCACCCCTTTGTTTGGATTAGATGTTTTATAGACCTTGCAAATCCTAATGTTTAGATTAATTATTTTATTATATTTATTTATTATTTATGTCTCATTTGTGAAATAGGACATCCTACTAATTAATTGACCATTATTCCGTGTGTATGCCTTTGTATGATGTGTGTAAAATATTTGAGAGCATCTACTATCATCATGAGATTGTAAAATGTGTGAGTTACTTATGACATACTCTATGATACATGTTAGAGCACGATTATAAGGAGTTACAAAGTGGACCAAGAATATTGATCTTCATTGTGATGTGTGAGAAACATCTATGACATTGTAAGAGGTGTAAGAAAGCATATCTTATCATGTATAAGAATTTGGTTGTCCTTTATAGACATTGAGAGATGTTATTTTATCCTTGAGTGATTTTTTGTCCTCTAGTGAAGTTGGACATACAAGTTGATGAGAAAGACCTTGAAACTTCAAGAAAGATACTTGTAACTCTTGGACACGTGACATGAGATCTCTCTCCTTGTTGACCACTTAGCTCATGCTTTTATCCAATGGTTTTGGGAAACCATTTATCATTTCTCGGATACCTTAGATTTTATATTGGAGCTAGATGATAGTAGTTTGAGAGGAGAGGTGAGAAGTTTTCTTTGCAAAGTCATGCTGTTGGATTTTCTCTAGAGGAGCAAGATGATATTTTTCATGTTAATGTAAGAGCCTAAAATTTTATTGTAACAAGTTTGTTCTTGCTAAATAATACATTGGTTTGGTGCTTTGGAGGGTAGGGTCTTTTACCCAAAAGGGTTTTCTCTACATATATCAATGTTCTTTCTTTTTTACGTATGATTATTATGTTCTTCTTCATTCTTGTTCTTAGAAGTTCTAATTTACATGTCGTTATGTTGCTAGAATTTACATAGTTTTAAGATTTGTATTATATTTCTTTAAGGGTTGATGTGGGAAATAAATTTGTGTCTTGATTTTTCTTTATGGGTATAGTTGTGTGCACTTGTATCAAGCATTTTATTTTGCAAATATTTAAATACTAGAGGTATGTATTGGGTATTTTTCCTTACACCTTTCTATTCTTCGTTGATGTTTAATATTCATACATAATAATCAATATTATACTATCTATATTGGTGAATCCCCTTTCCAATATTTTCAAACACTTTCATCTCAAACTCACTTTCACCTAGCCATATTTATTTAACCTCTTGACCAAGGATTTATCAAATAAGGCTCGTATATGTTGTCTCCTAATATTTATTCAAAGGATTCAAATTCATTCAACCCTCTCTAAACAACATTAAACCTTCCCCTCCCTCACTTTCAAGTGACATATCTTCTACATTAACTACACCTCCTTCACAACCCAAAATTGGTCCCTCTTCACCTTACCAACCATTATCTTCACCTTATTTTACTTTTCTTGGATATTATTAGGGATATTTAGATTTCATTCTTCATTATTTTGAAAAATAAACATTTCCTCTTTATGACCTTGATACTTCCACTTTGTACATTCCCCCATACTTATGGCTAGCTTCTTCACAATAACACCTTTTCCACACCCCTTGTTCAAAATGTGAGCAATCCTCCATCTAGTGACCTATCCTCTTTAAAACGTATTGATTGCTTTGGTGTTGATTGATTATGTTTCAAATTTATTCCTTTCTTTATAGGTGTATATAAATTTAATCTTGTTGATTTCAATATCCTTGTATTACATGAATAATATAATCAAAATTACTCCTTCAAATATCTCTCAACATCCTCCTCTTCTCCTTCACATGGTAATGCATTATTGATCCTAACATTAATTTAGTTGATCCTAGTACTGTAAATCCCCTTTCTCATCTCCTAAACTTGAAATATTATATGGCATATGGTTCAATATCTTAGTACAATTTGGATGTAAATCCAAATGGCCTTGGCCCACAAGAATATGGTATTATTAAACTTGTTCACTTTGAACCATATTTCTATAAAGCTAGTAGATATTATCTTAATAACTATTCTTAGACTTCCTCTTATTCTCATTATCTCAATGATATTTTCCACTCCTCAACCCTTTCTTACTAAGACTATACTACATCGTGATAGATTCCCACAACAATATACTTCACTTATGCACTATGTATGGTAACAATATTCATTAACTATTATCTTCTTATGTATGTTTGATCCACTATATATACTTATTTATCCCACTATCTACCTATTCCATTTCCCATTTGATTTGTTCTACTTGCTATGATAGTTCATTGATCTAGTCATGTTATTTTTGGATCTACGAGCCCTTCAATTTTTCCTTTCCTACTACCACACTTGTTATTAGTCTTATTGACATTCAATATCTTATGCTATACATGTATTCAAGTATAATTCTATGTTAGTTCTCCCCCTCTAATATTATCTTTATCCAATCTCTTTAGTAGTTCCTATAGGCTTAAAGGTGGATCACTCATTTCTACCTCATCAAGTATAGAGTTTACAAAGAAACACATCTTCTATCCACATGTATAATAATCAATTATGTATGTACTATTTGGTTCTATCCTTTTATTATGATCCCTTTATTCCTCCTAGTTGCATCAAGCTAGGCTATGAGGGTGGCAACCCTTAAAATAAAAAAAAAAAAAAAAATACATGCACAAATCACATTCAAGCAATTCAAAGCCATGTCTCAAGAAGCTAAATTAGAGCATGCCAAAGTAAAGAAAAATGTAAAGTCTAAAGAAACACATTCCCATCAAAGAAAGTCCACTTGATCAAATAATCCCATTTCCTCTATTCTTTTATTTTATTATGACCTATAAGTCATTCTTTGATCTAAGTCTAGGATTATAATCTTAAGTTGAGGGTGCCTTCTTGTTTCTTTCTTACAACTTGCATAGACTTAGAAATAATTTTCCTACTTTATATAATATCACTTCATACCCTACTTCCTTATTCAATTGTATTCTTGTTTCCCTTCAAATCTAAGATTGAACATTAACTAGCTACTTGAAACATTCACGGTAAGCTCTACATGAATCATTTAGTTATAAATTATCCTCTATACCTTGTACTTTTGTATTCCAATTGCATTATAGACCATATATTTTCCTATTTTCCACACACAACTTACATATTGTTGAACACCCAGAATACTGAGAGGGAAGTAAATCAATATTCTTTAAACCACTTAAACATTCAACACCTAATACATAGACATTCACTATAGTAAAAGAAATCAGAAAACATCCATCACATGACACATGAACGCCAAGATTTTATGTGGAAACCAAAATGGAAAATCACGATGAGTATTAGCTCACACATATTATAACCAGTTATAGTATATTACAAAAGTGCTCACTATAGGTGGACTCACTGTCCACTGAGAAAGAAAAGAGAGAAGATATTGTGGCACACAACCAAGTGTTGAATTGTTACAAAGTGCATCTACAATATGTTGGAATACAGTTCCATTGAGGCTCAAAATACAGACTCAAAACTCTTCATACTGATCTGACTTAATTCTCTACTCTTCTTTGCATTCGCACTAACTTCACACAATTCACACTCACTAACTCATTTTTTACATCATCATCATTAAAATACTGAAAAAGATCTAACTTCTATATTCGATTCACTCATAACATCAATTAGGTCGGCCTAATTAGATGTATCATTCAAAATATACAAAATAGGACTTGTCGGCTCAAGATCTATCCACACACGCTTCGCACCAAGACTCAAATCACAAAACAATTTTAAATAGGTCGGCATGGACCTATAATAGCTCCCACATAACTTTGTAATACTTAAATAAACTTCGCATACCTTCAAACTTATTAGGTTGGCACCGTAAGAGACCTAATACAAAAATTCTCCAACTGTATACCCATATTCAATCATGCAAACTGGAATACACACTCATCTAACATCTATCAACATCTCCTTAAATCTAAAAAGTCAAAATCCAATCCACGGAGAAGTGCGGACTTTCCAACTCATATACACAAAATTGAAAAACACCTGTAACTATCAAGCCAAACTTCTATTACTCATAATTTTCACACCAAAAACCAAAACGAGATGAAATTCTAGAATTAGATGCTTCTATCAACCAACAATATTATACTAGAACCATAGAGAAAAGTACTGAACAACAGACTGATGCGAACCCAAAAACCAGATGCTCTATATATATAAACACTGGTATAAACACTTAGTCATTTTTTTTTATCATAGATGCCTTCATCAGATCAAACTTTCTTGCAAAATTGCATTATGAAAAAATTCTAAAAAATGATAGAGTCAACCAAAATGATCCACACCATGATCTCTAAAGCAAGATACAATGTTGACATCAATGACAACACTGCAATGCATAACTGTATGTACCTTGTGCTTATTCCACATGCTCATGTTTCCAACAACATCAATGAAAAACTCCTCATTCTTCCAACAATCTCCCCCTTTGTCCTTGATGGCAACATGCCTAAACATCTCTAAAATATTATCCCCCTTTGACATCAAGGGAAAAGGGCATGTAAAACAACTTTTCTAACACATGTCGAATCTCCACCTAAGAAATATATGCATTTGTACAAACTAAAAAATTGAATTGACTCCCCCTAAGTTATGTACCAGAGAAAAACCAAAAACTTGTACTGGAAACCACTCTATACACAATTCACATGTGTACACTGAAGTCCAAAAATGCATAAAGAAATAGAAATATTGTTAACCAAAGGAGGTTAACTCTTGAAGCTTTGCAACAAGAATTTTTCATTCTTGTTTGCCTTCCTCCCAGATCTTCTTGGCTATGCCAAACATCCTACACCGGATCTCTAGCTCCATTAGTGTGTCTTATCCTTCTTCTAGATTGTTGGGTACCAGATTAATCTTGATAGCCTTCTCAACACACATAGAGCACTAGCAACTGATGCGAATTTTGAGTTCACCAAGTCTTTGATGTTCCCAAACTACATGATAATCTTTTCCTTTTGTCCTTGTAGTTGGAAATATTTCTCATGAAATTCCTTGATTGTTGACTGTATGCTTCCATCTAAATCTTATGTAGGATCATATGCACTAGAAGCTCTCTCTATCTGGACTCAATTGAGTCCATTTCATCTTTGATGCTGTAGCTCTCAGGCCACTTCATACAATACCGAAATAGAGCTCACTGCATTCACAATCTTTGCACCCTTGAGGTTTTCGAACTTTTAAAAAGGGAACACTTCCAGAATCTCCAACATCTTCATTTCAACCTTATTTTTAACTTGTCCCTTGAGATCAACAACATATTCTTTAAAAGAATCAATTAACAATTTCAAATTCTCACACCAGAGAGTGAGTTGTCAATGCTTGCACCAGGTATGGCCTCCTAAAGAGCCTTTACGGATTCATCCATTAGCCCTCCACTCTTCTGATAAGTCTCTATAATCTCCTTTCGAGCAGATGCATGAAATACATCTCCCAATTGAAGCTTGTAGAGGGGGGAATTATCAAGGTCCACATTCCCCTATTGCATAGGTAATTGTAACAGCTGAAATATACAAAAGGATGTAACTGAGAAGCGACAAATTCTTCAATGAATCTCTCATGCCGAAAGATTCCCAATAGTATTCATACTCTCTGCAATATTTTTAACTCCTTTTCCACTTACCAGAGCTCACTTGTAACCCCACTTCAACTCTTGCATCTTGATGCATCTTCATTCTTTTCACCATCTTCCTTCTCATTTTCCTGGAATCCCTCTTCCCTGATCACCATTCTCCTTTTCACCATCCTTAGTTGCATTACCTTCTCTACAAAATAATCTATGTTATCTGGAGGAGCAACTCTCTCTAGTTTTCCTCGCATGTTCTCAACATTTTCTGTAGATACCAGAGGAGGAGTATCCTCATTTGCAATGTCTTCTCGATCACTACTTCCTCAATATTCTTCTCTATCAGGTCTTACATCGGAGGTGCACATCTTTGCAAATTATTTATTTACCTCATGCTCATGCTGAGCATCATCCATCCGCACATCACCTTCAATATTTTCTTTCGAAGCAAAGGTCATTCAAACTTTTGTTCATAACTTCTACTTTTTCAACACTCTCCTTCCGAGTCTCTGATCAGCTGATCTCTCCCCATAAAGGTTGTCACCCTCACTTAGTTCTGTCTTAATGAACATTGTAGCCAGTGGCTTTGTTTTCTCAGAGAGAGGAGCAATTTTCCTTTCCAATGCATAGTCTCTTAACCTTGCCTCTTCATTTAACTTCTTCCTCTTTCTATCAAAACATTCCATAAATACAGGTATTTGTTTCTTTATGTTTCACCTCAAAAATAACAATATACTTAATGATAGCTTCAATTCTGGCCTCATCCACCATCTGCTCACGATACAGAGCTGTAATTTCTCATAACATCCATTTTGTACTACACCATTAAAAGTGCTTCTAACTTATGGAGGGTGTTTAACAGAGTGTTTTCTTTGATTTTTCCTTTCATTCAGAGTCTCTTCACCTTGCTTCTACTTTCTTCTTCTCTGGTGATGACTTCTTGGTGGATTCTTTCTTCTTCTCTTGCATGTGAACTATAAAAGCTTCCTTTTCCTTTTCTATTTCTTCTTCACTATCCATATCAATGATATCAAATCTTTTTCTTTTAACACTTTCTTCACCTTGTGAAGCTTCAACTTTCCTTTTGCGGACCAACTGTGGTCCTTCTTCATCCTCTTCAACATTTACACTTGCGACTTTTTCTCTTACTGCCTTTTTTTTGGTTCTCTTCTTGGTAGGGGTTGCAGGTGGTGTTACTATAGTAGATTTCTTCTTCTCAAACCTTGTACTTTGCACAAACAGAGGGGACTTCTCATTCATTGGAAGAATTTTAGTTGTTTTCCTCTTCTCATCTATAGGGAACTTAGTCCCAAAGGACTTCTGGATAACAGGAGGGATGGTAGCTATTCTACTAGATCTTCTAGCTCTTGCTTGCTCCACTTGCTCCTTTGTGAAGCCCATATCCTCTGTAAATTGTGCAAACATATTTTCAACCTTCTTCTTTATTATTGGTTTCTTCTGCTCCATATGCACCTCCATATATTTTTCTTCATAAGTGCCATATCTCCCTTCTGTGGTGTCATTAGTCTTGCTAAGCATAAAATTAGCTAAGGAAATAATCTCTTTTTCATTAATCTCATGTCCCATTGTTGGGATCCATACTATCCTTGGTTCAATTACTTGAATGATGCATTCATTTGTTGATACCATGAATATGATTTCATCATTGTATTTTTCACCCATTTTCTTAGGGATTCTTTCTCTTTCATGTATCCTCTTCTAAAACACAACAAAGAAAGCTTCAAGAGCTTCATCTTGTGCCTCTGCATCACCAAAACCTCTCAAAAAATTTCTAATATGATGTGCAACAGGTCTTCCTTTCAACTATGTCACACTTTTAGTACTAAGCAACTCTCTCAAAATGTAGAAAAGTAGACAAACAATCTGGGTACCATACTTAAATGCATGCTTCTTTTCCTTGGTCTTCTCCAATTTTTCCATTATTTGTTGTCTCAACAACTTACAAAGATCACAATCAACTCCTTTCTCCACCATCTCATATGCAACATTGATTGCAGTGGCAGATACATAGTTATCTCTATTTGTGAAGTAAAGCTTGTAACCTATCACCATAGCTACATACTTCACAACTCTATTTCTAATGTTATTTACTATCAAAGCCCTCTTGTCATATGTTGCACCAGTTAATTTTGTGACCACTTCATTTTTTACTGACTTGAGTACCAAAATGGATCCGGTAGAGCACAAACCTGTAACTTCTCTAATCACATCCTTTGTGATTAATCCAAGAATTTCAGTCCAGACAAATCTATCATGAATTCTACTCAATGCAATTTTGACCCATTTATCATCAAAGAAAAAAATTGGAAACCCTTCCCACACATCAAGTTTCTTTGCAACTAGGTTTTGATATTTTGGTTTTAGGGAAAAGTTGTCTCCAGTAAGTTCATTCACTCACACCTCTCCTAGCTTAGAATGATTATGTTATTCCAATTTTTAATGAATGTAAATCCTTATATCTTTCGTATGCAACACACCATATGGAGCCTTAGAAAATGTGCCTATCAGATCAACCTCTGTGGATTTAACATGATGTTTCTTAAACTTGGTTGATGTCCTATTAGTAACCTCAACTGCCCTCAGTGTAGCCATTTCAAAAAGAATTCAAATTGCTTTCAATAAAGTTCTTTGAGAAAGTAGGGAAAACAAAGATTATAAATACCTTTTCCTTCGCTTTTTTGATTAGGGTTTGAATGCACTAGATCACAAATCGCCTTGATCACTCCAAATATTTTTCTTCATTGCTCTGCTCCTTCTCAATGCTCATTTTGAATGAATTTGGCTAAGTAAAATCACTTTATAACCCTTGACACTAACCTAATTCCACACTAAATTCTACAAATAATAAAGCTGTCAAACCTTTCATTGTGTGCCTAGTCGCTTCAAATGCTCTACTATCTTCCGCATTTTAACATTTTCTACCAGAATTTTCTCCAAAGGATCAAACATATTGAACTACACCACATATCCTCATGTTGAAGTATTATCACCATTTTCTTTGGCAGTGGATGAAATATTTCCATTAAAGCTCCCCTTGAGCCAAAACTCTCAACTTAGTTTTTGGAGGAAACATTTGCACCAGATGCTGGTACAAATTCATCCTTAATCTCGGTCTCTTCCTTCTTTCTCCAAATCTTATCCATCTCCTTCTTTGTTTCTATCGCATCAATCTTTCATGTATTGGTTCATTATTCTTTACCGAATTATCATTCTTCATATTTCTGCTTCTGCAAAACTTAGAAATGTGTCTAGGCCTATTGCAATTGTAGCATGACATTATTTTGACCAATCTTATTTTCATTCACTCTAGATTTGCATTGATTAGCTTTATTCCCAAATTCATAGCATGTATAACAGTATCCATTGCAAGATTGAACCATTTGACCATTGTTATAGCCATTCATCATTTGAATTCTGCACTCACTAGCTCTATGACCAAATTTCTTGCATGTAAAATATTGGCCAGAAAAAGGTGGAACATTCTAATTCATTATGCTTCTACATTCCATAGCCTTATGTCCAAATTTGCAAGAATAATATAAACCATTAAAAGATGGGTACCTTTGTTCATTTGGTTGTTTGACCAGTGGTCTTTTAGCTGCATTCTTTTCATTTTGGATTTGCTTGCCATTGTTCTTCTTGTCTTCAGTCTTCTTTTCAAAATTTGATGTCTGATCTAATTTTGAACTTTCACCCTTTTTAAATCCTAAACCTTCTTTATCTTTAGAGCCTTTATGATTTGCAATCATATCATCAAGCTTTTTAGAACTCATCTTGAATTTGTCTTCATGACTTCTTACTTTTTCTAGATCCAATCTCAGATTCACAACTTCTTTTTCAAGCCTTATGTATTCTTTAAATTTTCTTTTCACCATTGTATTCAAGCATTCTTCAACTCTCTTTATTTCTTCAACTTGCACCTTCAAATAGGTAATGGTTTCATTTGCTTGCTTCGACTGTTCACTGACCTCCTGATGCCTTTCTCTGAATTTCTTGATTTGCTCCCTCAATTTTTTGATGCATTCATTTGCTTCTTTGACATCTTCCTTTAGATCTTTGTTTTCGCCTCCAGTTCTTTCAAGATCTTCAAGAGAAACTTTGAGTTCTCCATTCATATCAAATATGCAATCTTCTTTTGTATATCCAATAGTAGGAATCTCTTCCATAGCAGTAGGTAATCTTCTAATAGCCATGTGTTCAACCTCCAAGATCTTCCCCAAGCGGTTAAGCTCCTTCCAAGGAACCAGGCTCTGATACCAATTGTTGAACACCCAAAATACTGAGAAGGGGGTGAATTAATATTCTTTTAAACCAATTAAACATTTAAGCATCCAATACTCATAGCATATTCAATTGCAATAATGAAAGGAAGCATGAAAATATCCAACAACATCACATGACACATGAACACCAAGATTTTTACATGGAAAACCTAAAATGGGAAAAACCATGATGAGGATTAGCTCACAATATATTATAATCGGTTATAGTATATCACATAAGTGCTCACTGCAGGTGGACTCACTATCCAAGTGGAATCACTACCCATTGAGAAAGAAAAGAGATAGAAGAGATTGTGGCACACAACCAAGTGTTGAACTGTTACAAAGTGCATCTACAATATGCTGGAATACAGTTCCATCGAGGCTCAAAATATAGACTTAAAACTCTTCATACTTATCTGACTTAATTCTCTGCTTTGCTCTACATTCACACTAACTTCGCACAGTTCACACTCACTAACTCATTTTTAATATCATCATCATTAAAATACTAAAAAATATCTAACTTATATATTTGCTTCACTCATAACATCAATTAGGTCGGCCTAATTAGATGTATCATTCAAAATATACAAAATAGGACTTGTCAGCTCAAGATCTACCCACACATGCTTTGTGCAAAGACTCAAATCACAAAAAAATTTGAAATAGGTCGGAATAGACCTATAATATCTCCCACATAACTTCACAATACTTAAATAAGATTCACATACCTTCAAACTTATTAGGTTGGCACTGCATGAGACCTAATACAACAATTCTCCATCTGTATACCCATATTTGATCATACAAACTTCAAAACATCATGCCAACTAGAATACACACTCATCTAACATCTGTCAAAATCTCCTCAAATATGCATAGTTAAAATTCAATCCACAAAGAAGTGCGTATTGTCCAACTCATATACATAGAACTAAAAACACCTGTAACTGTCAAGCCAAAATTTTGTTACTCATAACTTTCACACCAAAAACCAAAACAAGATGAAATTTTGGAATTAGGTGCTTATATCAACCAACAACATTATACTATAACCACAAAGCAAAGCACTGAACAGTGGACCAATGCAGACCCAAAAATTGGATGCTCTGTATATAGAAACACTGGTATAAACTCTTAGTCATTTTTTTTTATCATAGATGCCTTCATCGGATCAAACCTTCTTGCAAAATGGCCTTATGCAAACATCAATGACATCACTACAATGTATAACTGTATGTACCTTGTGCATATTCCACATGCTCATGTTTCCAATAACAACATCAATGAAAAACTCCTCATTCTTCCAACACATATGACTATATCTAAAATAAATTCTTATAATTTATGTGCATAATCTTATGATGAGATGTGTAATCTACTCAACTATGTTTTGACCCTTATTCCTACAACACATATTTACCACCACTATTCTTATTATCCTTCTATTATGAACTTATTAGTTCTCATATCATTTAAATAATTTACCATGCCTTACTCTATCTATTACTTTATTACTATCCTATCACCTATTACTTCCTACTCGATTTGAACTTACCGTTTTACCACTATTGTACTCCTATAACCTTGGGGGGGAATTATCCTATATGTTCCCCTGTTTTTATACCTAGCCTCTTTTCTATAAATTTTTAATCTTATCATCCCTTGGGAGGCATTTCCTCTCGCATCTACCTCATCATCACCATCAACTTAATCCCCCCACCTACTTTTCTTTTCAATATCTTTGATTAATTTCTTATGAATTTATCCACCTATCATCCATATTTCTTATTGGTATTTATTTTTTCCCTACAATTGGGGGAATCTTTTCATCTTATCACCATTTCATCATACTCTCTTTTCATCATATCTTTCTAGATGATCCACTATATCTTATAATCTACCCATCTAAAGGATATTTTTTTCTACCTTCACTTATGAGTATGACTCAACTAATCATTTCATCTATCCTATCTTGCCTATTTCCTATCATCCTATCTTCTAAGGGAATGACCTAAATATTCCCCTTCATTGTAAGAGGAAGTCACTTGTTGACCAACTTATGATGCATATTAAGACACGTTATAAGCATCTTCGAATGGAGATAATGGAGCCAAAATGGTACCCAAGTTGGTGACTAGATTATGAGGAGCTTAAGATAAGTGTAATGAATACATTATGTTTAGCTTATGGACTAATTTTGGAATTTAGGCATTGGATTTTAACTAGGGATTTGGGTGCCACAATTTGGGTGGTTTTAGCTCATTGTTTCCTAATAACCATTTAATGATTTTATATATTACTTTTCCTTTTATTGGGTGCTTGAAATGGAGGTTTGATAGTGAGTTTTATAGGTACCTTATGCTACGAGAATTTCTCCAAATATCTTGTTGGCGATACTCCTATAAAGGCTTAGACTCTATATGTGTACTATAGCCATTGATTACTAAATAATACATTGAGTTGGTAGACATGATTTTCCACAATACATAAAGATTGATTTGAAGATCTTTTGGATTCAACTATGTATATTTTTTGAATCAATATTTCAAATCACACTTTGTAATCCATCATTAGAAGAGGGAAAAAATAATGAATTGGATTGCATAATTTTTTTCTTCAAATAAAAAATACACAATTGATTACAAATTATATCTAAATAAATACATTGAATTGCTTTGGAATATGGGGTTTTCTCCTTAAAATATTTTCTCCAAGTAAATCATGTTATGGTATATTTTTTGTGTTTATTTTCTTGTAATTGTATGATCACTTTATATTTCACACATACATCCTCTCATAGAATAGTGTAGGAAGTGTATTCTACACCTCTATTTTCTTTCATATAAGTGCATGCATTGAGCTAAAAGTGTAATGTCCCTAATAGGAGTTATACCAAATCTATTCTAAATGGGCCCTAGAGGATACCTTGAATTGATTTAGCCCTTGCCAACATGTTAAAGGTCAATCACCAGAATAGCCTAACAAGTAGAATATTAGTACACCACATTGAACATCGAAATTAAGCATGAGTGACTCTATATTAGAGATCATAATTAGCATTAGCAACTTCATAATGAACTAACTAATCCAATCACTAACCTACCTTAGGGTTGTTCAATTACGGGCTGCATGAAAGAGGATATTGATAGGAGATCTTGGTCTCTCCCTCCTCATGTGGTGCATGCCATTCATATGAGGTGACCTAGTGAGATTCACAATCCCCTGGTCATCATCCTCATCACTTCCATAATTAATCCTCTTCTCTTGTCACACCATGGTAGGATGGTGAGATTACAATGGTTACTTCGGTGATCAATCTAGACCCAAAGGCAGTATACCCTTTGATCTCAAAGGCAAGTACCCCGTTGGGCCATGTGGGATCATCTTGTCTCCTCCTGGGTGGAATATCTAGGAGAGACCCCTTTGCCGCATTCCCTTTGTAATCCTTCTTTCCCACCATGGTGGAACATGAACATAATAATATAATCCCTAAATAAATGTATTGTCAAACGTAATAAGGACTAATAATATCACAAATGGGTCATACTTCTAAATACCATAAATGAATAATTGGTATAAAAAATATAATATATATATATATATATATATATATATATATATATATATATATATATATATATATATATATATATATATATATATATATATGACATAAGAGTTATCATTCTTGAATACCCATAAATAATATCAATAAAATGTTGTCTATAAGTAATTACTCATAAACAACATCAATAAGAATATTAATATCAACAACCTTACTATGCATCACAAATAACAATAATGATATTCTAAATAACATTATACATCAAACATTATTTGACACTTATGGTTCCCTATCATCACATAATTATCCTAATTCATAACGTAGCCACCAAATAACAATAATATTATAAATATTATCCTATATTAAATATTACCTAGCAGCTATGCTTCTCTAACATCATAACATTATCTTATTCACCATAATTAATAACATTACCAGTACCCATTTTGCGGACTTCCTTTTTATCTTGAGCCAACGATTTGTTTAGATCAAAATATGTCCTCTTGAAATGATTCGGTGTTTCCTTTTTGTGTAGAATGTATTAATATATTCTTCTTTATTCATTCCTCGATGATCCTCTTGTCTTGCATTTATGGCCGATCATCCAAGAGTCTTCTACCTTTGACTAGGGATGTGTCCCTTCTACGGTTCCTGCCCCTTTACAGATTGTTTCATAACTAATATTGATCAATTTAACAAATTGTAATCATTGTATCATAACTGTTGTGTTTAGGAGCCGATTCATGAATCGGGCTTTTGTATGTATTTCAGATTTGTTATTAATAATTATAATATCTCTTTTTGTTTAGTCTATGAAACAATATTATTATATATATTAGTTTCTTTTGAATTATCAATAATAAATTGTAATATATTTAATTGTAATTACATTATTTAATGATATTTAAGTTGTCAGTATTTACAAATAATATTTAGAATTCTAATATTTAATTGGTAATTATTTGTATTTATAATTATAATATTATCTTGATAATTATAATTATAATAATGATGTTTAAATGACAATTATTTATATTTAAATTTTGATATCTATTAGGTTTTGTTATTTGTATTCCAATATCTCATATTGAGCATTACAATTTCGAGGACATGGCAGTCCTCCCCATCCAAGATTTCTTGTCCTCAAGCAATCACAATTCCAAAACATCTTTTCACATTAGGAGTCGTGTTCTTTCACACCTCCCCCCTATTCTTGAGGGCCTAATTTAAGTCTCTTGTAAGGTTGACTAAGGTTCTATTCTTAATTGGACTCTCCCATTGAAATGCTCTTCTTTTGTATCACAAATTTGGGGGAGTTACACCTTTTCACTTCATTTGTCACAACTCTTATTGGGTACTAATAATAATTTTGTTTTAGATAACTTAATTTGCTAGTGCCTCCCAACTCCATAAGTATTTTGATAGGCAACGTTAACATTTTCATAGTTTTTAAGCATAAAGTAAACACAATGATGAGCTCCACATGAATCATAAATTAAAGCAAACAACCAAGTAGCTTAACCAAGCAAGCAAGTAGCTCAATCAAGCAGGAAGGTAGCTCAACCATGCAAACAAGTAGTTCAAGCAAGCAAGCGATCAACTCAAGTAGACAAGCAGGTAGCTTAAGCACACAAGCAACCAACTCAAGAAAGTGGACAACCAACTCAAGTAGACAAGCAAGTAGCTCAAGAGCACAAGCAACCAGCTCAAGCAAGTAGGCAAGTAGCTCAAGCACACAACCAAGTAGCTCAAGAATGCAAGCAACCAACTCAAGCAAGTAGGCAAGTAGTTCAAACACACAACCAAGTAGCTCAAGTATGCAAGCAACCAGCTCAAGCAAGTAGCTCAAGCACAAAACCAAGTAGTTCAAGCATGTAAGCAACTAGCTCAAGCAAGTAGGCAAGTAGCTCAAGCATGCAACCATCCAACTTAAGCAACTTGGTGAACAATATTTTTTAATATTTTCATAGTTTTAAGCATAAAGCAATTATAAGAACACATCTTGTTGAAGATACATGAAGTAACACCTAGATACATGTGATACATAAAGTATAAATATGAGGCACAAATACACGTAATACATAGAGTATACACAAGAATCATGAAGCATATATGCGAATAATACATGAAGTATATACATGAGTACATGAAATCACAAGGCATACATATGAATACATGTAAAGTATACACTTAAATGTATGCGAAGTCACAAAGTATACACTTGAATACACATAAGCCACAAGGTATGAAATTGAATGCACACAAGTTGCAAGGTATACACTTGAATACACTCGAATACACATAAGCCACAAGGTATACACTTGAATACACTTGAATGCACGTAAGCCACAAGGTATGCACTTAAATACACTTGAATACACATAAGCCACAAAGTATACACTTGAATACACCCGAATACACATAAGTCACAAGGTATACACTTGAATACACATAATTCGCAAGGTATACACTTGAATACACATAAGTCGCAAGGTATACACTTGAATACACATAAGTCACAAGGTAGACACTTGAATACACTCGAATACACATAAGTCACAAGGTATACACTTGAATACACATAAGCCACAAAGTATACACTTGAATACACATGCATAGGAGCATAACATACACAGGATGGCAAGAAAGATGCTTTGATACCAATTGTAATGTCCCTAATATGAGTTATACCAAATCTATTCTAAATTATCAATTTCCCAGGCAATGTGCCCTAGAGGATACCTTGAATTGATTTAGCCCCTGGTTCAACAAGTAAGAGATCAATCACTAGAATATCCTAACAAGTAGAATATTAGTACACCACATTGAACATCGGAATTAAGCATGAGTGACTCTATATTAGAGATCATAATTAACATTAGCAACTTCATAATTAACTAACTAATCCAATCACTAACCTACCTTGGGGTTGCTCAATTACGGGCCACATGAAAGAGGATGTTGATAGGAGATCTTGGTCTCTCCCTCCTCATGTGGTGCATGCCATTCATATGAGGGGGGTCCCCTAGGCCTCATGTGGCACATACCATTCATATGAGGTGACCTAGTGAGACTCACAATCCCCTTATCATCATTCTCATCACTTCCATAATTAATCTTCTCCTCTTGTCACACCATGGTAGGATGGTGAGATTACAATGGTTACTCTAGTGATCAATCTAGACCCAAAGGCGGTACCCTTTGATCCCAAAGGCAAGTACACCTCTGGCCCATGTGGGCTCATCTTGTCCCCCCCCGGGTGGCGTATTTAGGAGAGACCCCTTTGTCGCATTCCATTTGTAATCCTTCTTTCCCACTATGGTGGAACATGAACATAATAATATAATCCCTAAATAAATATATCATCAAACTTAATAAGGACTAATAATATCACACATGGGTCATACTTCTAAATAACATAAATGAATAATTGGTATCAATAAGAATATATATATGTATGTCATAGGAGTTATCATTCTTGAATACCCATAAGCAATATCAATAAAGTGTTATCTATAAATTATTACTCATAAACAACATTAATAAGAATATTAATATCAACAACGTTATTATACATCACAGATAACAATAATGATATTCTAAATAATAGTATGCATCAAATATTATTTGACACTTATGGTTCCCTGTCATCACATAATTATCCTTATTCATAACATAGCTACCAAATAACAATAATATTATAAATATTATCCTAAATTAAATATTACCTAGCAGCTATGCTTCCCTAACATCATAACATTATCTTATTCACCATAATTAATAACATTACGAGTACCCAATTTGTAGACTTCCTTTTTATCTCTAGCCAACGATTTGTTTAGAATGTATGCATATATGCCCTCTTGAAATGATTTTATGGAAGAATATGCCCTCTTGAAATGATTCGGCGTTTCCTTTTTGTGCAGAATGTATGCATATATTCTTCTTCATCCATTCCTCGATGATCCTCTTGTCTTGCATTTATGGCCGATCAACTAAGAGTCTTCTCCCTTTGACTAGGGACGTGTCCCTTCTATAGTCCAAGTCGATGCCCCTTTAGGGACTGTTTCATAACTTATATGAATGAATGAATGAATGAATGAAAGATTTTAATGACGTCCACGAGACTAAACAGTCTATGGGACCGAGACCAACAACTTAGTTTGTCTCCAAACTCTTCTCCAAATTAGATCTCCTGCTATTAATTTTGACTAGGAGGCTAGCCGTCTGATTTATCTTATCCTCCTCAAATAATTGCTGCATATTGCCCACATCTGAAATACTTGAGTACTGATTACGAATATTTTCGTACGCTGTGCACTCCATGACGAAGTGCCACTCCGTTTCCACCACTCCCTTATTACAAAATAAGCACGTTCTTTCTTCCCAAGTTTCCTTAGGTGTCTTCCACCTACCAGTCTCACATCTAAGATGGTGGGATCCCGTTCTCAATTGAGCAATTAACAGCCTCGCTTTCCCTTTAATAGTTGCACCTAAATATGGTTTTTCACCATGTTCCTTAGCTGGGTTAAACTCTTTGATGTAATATGCTTTTTTTCGTCTAATCTGATTTGACCACATGGTAGTCCTGAATTTTTCCTTCACATAGTTTTTTATTTCACTGTTGGTGTCAGGACACTCATGTAATTCGATGTTCCACTTGTTCAGCCACTTGATGTTCTGTTTCATCCATGTTTTCTTTCTTCGGACTAGAATCTCCTCCATAACCGCTTTGGGCCACCGGTGGTTATCCATGTTTTCGACCTTTTTTAGATAACTTAACAACCGGGTTATCGCTGAAGCTTCCAAAGGAAAAGCTCCCGCCTCAGCTAACAGAATTTCATAAGGAACAGTATCTTTAACTTTGAGATTATTTGTTATTAGGTGTTTCTGGATTCTTTCTATCTGTCTCCAACTGCACTTTGATGTGTTGCTTCCCCACACTTCGCACCCATAAAGCACAACCGGCGTGACAAGTAAACCAAAAAGAATTTTCTTGGTTTTCCAATCCCAAAGTTCAGCTTTTCTGCACCTATTTTGAAGCAAATAATAGGCTTTCCAACCTCCCTGTATCCTTTTCGTTCTACAAGTTTCCCAACTGAGCTTATAATGGAAGTCAATCCCAAGATATTTGTATTCTTTCACTATATCAAGTGGGCTGCCTTCAAAAAGAAAGGTATGCTGTTTAATTTTTCTATTCAATGAGTAAATCATGATTTTAGTCTTGGATGTGTTCACTTGCATCCCAACTTCCTGACAAAAGTGTTCTAGGGCTTTTAGATGTTCTCTTAACCCATGAGCTATTTTTGAAATTAGGATAAGATCGTCAGCATATAGAAGTAATTTTACTACATAACCTGCCAATTGGATACCATCCCCGCCATCCTTGCTTAACCACGCTTCCAACTTATCAATGTATAGCCCAAAAAGCGTGGGGGATAGAGGGCAGCCCTGTTTAACTCCAATGTCGCTGTCAAAACATTCTGACATACCTTCACTTGTTCTGATTTTAGCACTAACTTTCTCATATAGCCTATGAACAGCTGCTCTATATGCATTTGGAATGCCTAATTCTTCCATCCGATACCATAATTTGTCTCTAGGCACTGTGTCGAAAGCTTTCTTAAAGTCTACAAAGCAACAATAAGCTTCCTCACCCTGGTTATCCCAAATTTTCTCAATCAAGTGTCTAAGGGTGATGCAGTGATCGATGGTAGAGTGCTTGGATCTGAAACCTGCCTGTCCCTTTGCTCTTTTGCCCTCATTTTCTGCCCATTTGCTGATCCTACGTTCAATCATGCTCCCAAATAGCTTGCCAAAGATAGAGTTGACCATAATTGTGCGATAGTTAGATGGGTTATTGATATCACCACTTTTAAATAAAGGGATGACCACACTAGTAGTCCACTCCATAGGAAAACCTTCCCGATTGACATTGTTGAAAATTCTTTTTATGTGAGGGGCAAGAGTTTCAGTCCCCCATTTTAAAAATTCAGACTGTAGCCCATCTATGTCTTGTGCTTTGCCACTTGCTAAGTTCTTTATTCCTTGTTTAATATCCTCCTCATTGAATAATTCCACTGGTGTGTTAATAACGGGAGGGTGGTCTTTCTCTTGGGCCCGCTCGTAAAGAAGTCTAGCATATTCTAACCATTGGGCATCTATAATATTGTTTTCCACCACCTTTTTCTTTTGCTGCAATTCCCTCCAAAAGCCTTTAGGATTATGTTTCCCAAGAGTGATTAGTTCCTTCCTTCTTTCGTTTACATACTCTATTTTTTTGTACTGCACTAATTTTTCATATTTTTTCTTATGCTCTTTGTCCCTACCTCTCTTCATTAGCGATCTCTTGGCTGCCTTACATTCTTCATCATACCACGGATTTGCCGGAAAAGTGTTTGCTGTCCCCATCTTGGGATGAGACCTTTTGCACGTATTTAATGCCTTGTGTATTATCGGGATCAACAAATTATTGTGAAGGACATCAACCTTTTAACAAATTGTAATCGTTGTATCATAACTGCTATGTTTAAGAGCCGATTCATGAATCAGGCTTTTGTATGTATTTCAGATTTGTTATTAATAATTATAATATCTCTTGTTGTTTAGTCTATGAAACATTATTATTATATATATTAGTTTTTTTTGAATTATCAATAATAAATTGTAATTACATTATTTAATGATATTTAAGTTGTCAGTATTTACAAATAATATTTAGGATTCTAATATTTAAATGGTAATTATTTGTATTTGTAATTATAATATTATCTTGATAATTATAATTATAATAATGATGGTTAAATGACAATTATTTATGTTTATATTTTGATATCTATTAGGTTTTGTTATTTGTATTTCAATATCTCATATTTAGCATTAGAATTTCGGGGACATGACAAAAAGAGAGTACCAACTCTAACCCCTTTTGCAAGCACCATAGTCCTCAAATCGTCTTACAACCTCTATTGTCGAAAACCACCTACACACTCACATCATTGATTTTATTGATAGATAATAAGTTTCATGTCAAACTAGGGATATACAAAACTCCAAAAATACACATTATCATTCCATTAGAGAACCAGATTATAACTCTCCCATGACCAACAATATTGAGAGGTAAGATTTGTCACCAAGATATAACATCCCACCATCAAAAATATCATAGTCTAAAAACCACTCCCAATGGGAATTATGTGGAAAGGTGCTCTAGAGTCAATAATTCATGCATCCTCACATGCATGCATAGCCAAGGATGTAACAAAAAGCATTTCCTACATCCTTTTAAGAGGATTTATCATAATCATCATTAGATTCAACATTTTTCTTTTTTTTCTCCTATTTTCAATCTCTTATGAAGTGGTGTGTAACATATTACCTTGGAGTTTCCAATAGACTTGGATTTCCCATTAGACTTATATTTTCTTGTCTTTATTCTTGTCCTTATCTTTTTATTTAGAATTCCAAGGCATCTTTGGTGAATTTGGTTGCCTCTCTCCTTGTCTCTTTAGAAAGAAGAACACCAACAACTTTGTAAAGCACCAATTTTGAGACAATGCTTCCAATAGTCACTACCAAGTCATTTCACGAGTCTAACAAAGAACACATAAGGACTATGCATCAATCTTCCTCTTCCATCTTCACAACCATAGATTGGAATAGGATTATAATTATGTTGAATGCATTTAGGTAATCAAAAATAAAATCACCATCCTTTATCCTCAAGGTGTACAACTTCTTCCATAAAAAAATATTATTAACAAGGATCTAGCCTAGAAGAGGTTCCCCATATTTTCTCAAAGGATTTTTGTGGTAGATTCTTCAAAGACATTCAATAATATAGAATCTAAAAAGCAAAGCTTGATAAGGCTTCTCAACTAACTATCCAACACTACCTAATCATTTGGTGACATTGTAGGTAGTTTGAATATAGACACAACAACCAAAAGATCTCAATCTCTCAACCAAACTTCCATCTTGAGTGTCTACAACTTAAAGTTAGTTCCACTAAATTTTTCATCTCCAATTTAGACATGCTTTCCATCTTCCTTAAAAAAGATCTTCTCTATGCATACTCCCACTCAAACTAAGATTAATACAAAAAACCTTCCTTTCTCCTACCACCTAGGACCTGAGTTGATCGAGCTCTAATATCGAATGAAAGGAAGCTAAGGTGTGGAAACACTTCCCATACTAACGTAAGAGATGAAATGAAGAAAAAGTATGATCTTAAATAATTTATAATAAATAAAAAATATAATAAAACCTTTCACCATAACACAATAATGTATCATAGGAACACCCTTTTGGAAAAAAACACAACCTCCAAACTCTAAACCAATAAATTAATTAGCAACAATATCAATTATAATACAATCCAAGCAAGGGTCCTTTGAAAAAGACAACACTAATAATCAAATCTAAAGTAATATACTATAACTATACCTTCAAAATACACTATTCAAACTCCATTTTGAACACCCTATAAATAAATTAATTAATACATAAAACTACCAAAGAAGAATAAATAAACCATGAGTTAATACCACCCACAAATGATGCCCAAACCCAAGAAGAGTCATCATGCTAAATATAGCATATTCCTAACACCTATCATAAGAATCTATCATAAAATGTCATAGTTACCCTTCCAACTTTGACACTCCAATTTGTCTTATTCAAACACTTCAAAGATGATATGTAACAATCATAGGGACATGTCATAGGTTGGTGAATTTTCTTGATCAACATGTGTAACTCCCTCTTATAGCTCTTTTATCATAGACGTTCTTTACATTTTTTATATAGAGGGCATAACTTGTGGAAGCCATATGTTTTGATCCAAGTTAAAACAACCTTTACAGCTTAAAATTTGTATTTTAATGTTCTCAACATTAAGATGCAAGGTTGATACACCATTCATAACATCAATAGTGGAACACTTTAGTTTGGTGTATTCAACTAAATATGCATATTCATTTTAAGGAATTACTTATTGTATATCAATCTCTTACAAGCATTTCTAGGGATTGACCTTAGTGATTGTGTCCCCTTGTGACATATCGATTATCCTCCAAAGCTTTAATTAAATATTGTCAATTTCACATAGCAAAAAAGAAAAGGAAAATAGACAAAATAAGAATCCAAATTGCACCTAATGTTTGACTATTTCTATGGGCGCAAGATATTTCCATAGGTGTGGCTCTAATTTTGATATACAAACTCAACCCACTATAGTACAAACATATTTTTTTGATCCTAAGATGAGATACAAATAAATATCGTACCTTTCCACATTTGAGGCATTTAGAATCCAACACCATATCAAACTTGTCTTCATTAAACCTAGAGACAAGTGCATATTCCTCATTTGCATTTACTTTCTATGTATATCAGTAAATTTTAAATTATCTATGCCTATAGCTATCATTAATTTAATCTAGGTTGATTATGTGTATGCGTATATATCTTTTGGATTAGTCTAGACTAAGTGATAAGACTAAACCAAGCTTTGCTTATTGTTCTTGATATTGAACATTTTTTTTAATATATGGTCAACTCTACTTTATATCAATCCGAGGATGTAAAACTTGTAGCAATGTCAACAAAAAATGAAACAAAGAGTTGTAGATAATTTAAACTATGTATTTAATATGAATGCAATTATCAAATAAAAACAAGAAGGATCTCAAATAATAAAATGTGTAGAAAACTTTAATCTTCTTAAATTAAACACATGAAAAACCACAAATAATATTTATGCTTTGATTATATCCTAGTTCTTTTGTGATCATTTGTTAATCAAAGAATCTTTAACAACTATTTCAATCATTCTTGAAAAGAAAATGCTTTTGTTGCAAGTGACTAAACCATTGAAACTCTATTGCTACAAGTAGTTACAGACTTGTGTCACAGTGATAGTCGACTGGACAGATCGGGATTTTAAATTATAACATTAAATAAATTGCTTACAACTATTATATTGAGATCAAGAAATATTTAACATGGTTGGATTCTCATAATAAAGCACAAACCTAAAACACAAGTAGAACAAAACAATATACAAATATAGTTGAGGAGTGAGTGGGCCCTTTTTTACCTTCACCGCAACAACATTTGAGAGCTACGTCAAATCAACACCTATGGTTTGTTATTAATTATATTATTCCAAAAACATACATTTGTCTCCCCCCTTTGTTTATTGTTTATTCCCTTATAGGTCTTATCAACTATACAAATTAAAATAGAACATTTTATTCCTCAAAACATGCAAAATTCTCATGGTGGACCCTTTGTGGGCAACAAACATACTAACTTATTAACTAAATAGCATACAAGGTTCTTTATTTTAAAAAGAAATAGTGAATGTAAGGATATATGCATGCCACTGCGTATGAATGATCATAACAGCCAAGACAATAGGTTTTATCTATCGGCTATCTTTAACCAATACATCATTAATCAAAGACTAGTCCTTTGATGTCAACATATAGCTTTCTTGCTTCTTTGCTAGCACATGGAAAACTTAGAACTGTTGCAAATCCAAATCAACAAAAAAGTATGTGGTAGAATAACTTTTTAGAGTAAATCCATGCCTTTACTACTCTATCCTTATTTTAAATCAAACATTTATATCATCATAAAAGGGTTCTAATTAGCATAACTAGACTATCAAGGAGGCAAAATCGAGATGTTCATAGCATATCACTAAAGCATTGGAAGATGCTATTTTCTTTTCATTTTCTATGAACTCATTTGTTCTTGAACATGACCTAACTTTTCTCTAAGAATTTTGATCAACATTAGGGTTTTTTAATTTGATATAACTCTAACTAATCATCTATTCAATTTTTCTATATTTTTATTCACTTTACTTACATATCTATTGATAGAAGTTTGTGTATAAATAACGATTTATCTCTATTCCCACCGTCCTACCTTAGGATAAAAATTCATCATGGCACCTTTTAGACCTTACTCCTCCATTCATTTGCATACATTCTTTCCAAGTTTTAACATGTTCTTATCCTTCATATCATATGGCACATTTATCCTCAATACACATGATTTTCTATGTTATGAATATCAATGTGTTTACTATGGAAGTGTTGTTCTATCAAGTTTTGTCCTTCCCCTCTTTCATCAAATTGGCCAGTGCAAACCCTATTTTCTTAGAAATAGTTTGTTCAGTCATTCATACATTTCATGATGATCATTCTAACAATAATGAGCATACACTATGCAAGGATCTATAATGTGCTTCATCTATATGTAATGTTAGTATCCTAGTAGTGACACATTTCTAACATGTCATGATAGTCCTATATTTATAGTTTTGTGCTGTGAATGAATTATCTTCATTTACACATGATAATGAATATAGTGAGGATCATTCTTTCACATTCTTGTTAAGTCCATCGATATTTATGATAATATTTTATGCACTTCTAGCCCAACCAATGATGGCTTAAACATTGGTACTAATTTACTCAATTCTCGTGTAGACTTCATTAATGATTCATCTCCTTATCCTAAATTAAATAATGACATTATAAGTCTTAGTGAAGTTCTCTACACGATGATTGTGGTAGGTCTACCAATGTTTCCTTACATGTGATCTTTCTTATTTGTTAATTATGCACATATAAATGATGGCATCTTGTTAATTAGTGAATTCAAGTTATACTTCAATGGTAGAACTTTACAATGGCTTGATTCATCTTTTATTCTGTACACCTTTATGAATTTGGTCAATGAAAAGCATTAAATATTTTTTCACCCTTGCTCACATGAGGATAATGTATACTTTAAGATGAGCTCTCATGATCAACCCTAATTATATGAACATGGCTAATGTGTCTCCTAGATCCTATTTTCATGTTGCCCATGATTCATGATTATAGTCTTATAAGGCACATGCATCAAATGTTAGGAAGAGGAGAAAATGTTAATGTGCCAACTATCCTACAAACCACTATGCTTAATTTACCTCTTGTACTTCAAGCCACACATCTAATACAAAGGATTATAACCGTATTCAGCAAATATAGAGCATTCACACTAAAATATTTCTATGCAACTTAATATGCACATTACTTCATTCAATCTAAATATAATACATAAAGCATCTAAATATAATACAAAAAGTCTTAGAGAAAATCCTAGTTGCGATTGACACTCCTATAGAACTAGTTATATAAAGAAACATTCAAGATATATCCAACCCACCATAATGCAACACAATTTTTTGATCTTGTAGTGCAATATAGACGAAGATCGTACCGTTCTAAATACAAGACATTCAATATTCAATGCCACATAAAACTTTTATTCATTAAACCTAAAGCTAAGTTCACCTTTCCTCCTCTATATTTTAGTACCCAAGAACAGCGTTACTTTCCATGAAATACGTATGCCCACAGTTGTCATTAATTTAATCTAAGTTGAAACAAGCATTTTATAATAATTTTGAAATATTTTCCAAACTTCATCACTTTTCAACAGTTTTTGCCTGACTCTGTTCGACTGCCCATATAATTTATTCTTTTCTACAAGTAAAATTCTCAAATACCATTACGAGCAAGTAATTATTTTCGGACATTTTCATACTGTGAAACAAGACTATAACAAGAAATAGTGTCCAATAGTGCCATCGTGTAGTTAGTGCAGTGAGCCTCTGATTATAAACCCAAGCAGACCAAAAAAAAAAATCTGTTATTCGGATAAAATGCATAAGGCACAAAATCTATAGCCCAAAAAATATTAAGAGCAGTTTTTTAAAAACCTTTCGCGTTCATATAATTTGATTAATTAGCAGTCAGCAATCCAAACACATAGCGACATGCTACTGCCCAAAAATTTGTCCATACCACATGAGTGCTTCTACAACATAATTATAGCTTATCAATATTTAATTTTTTTTAAAAAAAACATAATTTAAAAAATCGACTCAGTAGACCGCCCAAGAAGATGAAATATTTATTTTAAACAAACTCTTAAGGTTTCCTTTATTCACGACACCTTACACGGCTGGTATCCATCCGACAAAAAGAAAATAATTGTTCTTCTAGACAAGCTAAAATCACGGGTTAAAGAAGGTGTGTGCTCAAAAGGTCTTTGAAAGGAATCACAGAGGAAATACACATTGAGGAATATTGTTTTTTTCTATGATGGTACATAAGTTCATTACTAGATATCACAGGGATAACTTAAAACATCACAAAATATTTTTTAAAGCAAAGAAAAATGTATTTCATCCCATCCAATGCTCAAAATATGCCTGTGAATAATCTTGACAGAATGACATATTAAACCAATACGACACTCATCAACAAGACGACGGCAAAAAAGTTTGAGTTAGGCAGGCATTGCATTTACATAAGACTTATTATCCAGAAAAACGAATTGGGTCTTACATTATGGTTACCCCAACTTAAGAAACAGCCAAACATGCAGGTGCTTGACATACCATACACCTGCATGCCGTGAAAATTCACTTTATAATTAAGTCTTGTGTCAATTTAAACGTAATGCAGACAATTTTATATTTAATACTACCAAGCAAATTGAGAACTGCAGCTCACAGCCTCGATATTCGCAGGGGTATGGGTTCAGTAGGGAGCTCTTCACCCATCACAGGCTGGAAAAACTCTAAATCTCTGTATCTTTCCATAAGACGCCTTTTGCAGTCTTCAGCAGCCATAATACCTGTAGAAAATGCCCCATGCACTGTACCAGGAAATCTTATACTAGTAGCCTCCCCTGCAAAAAAAAGGTTGTCGATGGGGACGCGCAAACGTTCATACAAATCATGAGGCTTACCCACAGCATCATAACTATAAGAACCAAAGGAGTTTGGATCTGTTCCCCAATGTGAAACAAGAGATTGTATCTGCATAAAATCAAATCATGAATGACCATTAAGAATAGATATCATATGATATCCAGAAAGCATGAAGAAAATTTAATCAGTAACCAAAATCAAAATGATAACATTTTAATCTACAAATATCCAAGACTTACAGGTTCTGATGCATGAGGCAGAATTCTCTTTAGCTGTGACACTGCAAAGTTAGTGGCTGCTTCATCAGACATCTTTTCGATGTCATTAGCAAGCCTGCCTGCAGGCATGTATACAAGAACAGGATGACCTGTTGCTTTGTGCAAATTCAGAAAGTAGCTACAGCTATAAGAAGTAGGTGCAACCACTCCCAAAAAGTCAACTTTTGGCCAGAATGCTCTCTCAAAATAGAGGGCTATCTTGTTCTCAGTGCCAACTCCCAAGTCTGAAATTGCTGCCTCTTTCCACTCTGGCAGCCGTGGTTCAAACTTTATTGTGTTTGCTTTTAGAACACCAAGAGGAATTGCAATAACAGCTGCATCAGCTACAAGGGATCTTCCATCCTCCAGGAAAACTTTTACGCCAGAATATCTCCATGTAATCTTTACAACCCTAGATAAATAACAAAACAAGCCATGGAAACCCACCACTCAATAATTTATCAATTTGCCCTCCTGCAATTAAACAGAGAAACCAATGCAAAGGTAAGTTCATACCTATGATTGAGACGTATGTCAAGGCCTTTGGCAAGGGCCTCTATAACAGGATGATAACCTTGCACCATCAGCCCATGCCCGCCTTCAAGAAGTTCTTCCTGCAATTTAAAAATTTACTAGGCAAGTTACAGTTTCACAACAACGTAGATTGAGTTATGTCAGACACCTCCAGAACTACCATTTGAAAACAAAGGGGATCTACAAAAGCCACATCTTACCTGATCCCAACCTTTTAAGGATATGTTATCGACATCTGCAGCAAACCAACCCTCCATTCTGCACAAATACCACTGTAATACTTTGTATGCAAGCCCGTGTAGTCTGACATAAATGGGCACGGATCAGATAGGAATTTAGCTGATAGAAAAACCAACAACTTCGCTGTCATACAATCTTGATTGCAAAAATGCAAATTTGAAAGACCATTTAAACAACCTTAATTCTGGACGTCTCTTCAAAACAATTGAAAAAGCCTTCCGCACTGACATGTCTTCTTGATATTCATCTCGTATTTTTTTGGTCTTGAATGAAGAAAGATGGATCCAGTAAAATTCCTGAGCAGTAAGATAGGTAAATAATTTATCTTTAGACAAATTTTATATGTACCTCTTCTAAAACGCTTTCAAATGCCTCTCCAACTTCAGTCACCAACTCTTGTGGAACTTGATGCCCTTCCATATCGAAGAGCGCATAGCTGCATAGCAAAAATCAAAATTTACAACTAAAGCACAGAGCTACTTCATAGTGTGCTGAAATAATTCTGGTTAAGAAATTTGTCCCATACATGTTAACACAGTGGCACTTGGGAACATGAAGATCGTCCCTTTGCAGATTTTTCTTCATAAAACAGGAAAAAACAAAACCAACACTGTTATCTATATCACTTGCATGAGTGAGAATATGGATGCAAAGTGCTTGAGGTTGACAGTGGGATTTATGAACTGTAACATTTCTAACTACCTACTTGTGGCTGTAAATGCTTCAGACACTCACTCTAAATTATCAAGAAGAAAGAAGCAACCTAATTTTCACAAAAAACAAAAATAGATCAAAATGTTACAGAAATGTCCTGAACATGCCTCTCTAGATCATGATCATATAACACAGAATTATCACCACTAGTACGAAACAATGGGAGTCCCAACTTGCCAATCACAGGAGCCAATGGATTTTTCTTACATACACCATGTAACCTGCATAAACGACTAACACAATGGATTAGACATTGAAGATTTTATAACATACACAGATGCTTCTACCATAAAGAATATAAGTATTAATCTAAGCTTGCCATGAGGCACCCATGTCAACTGGAAATCCAAAGGAATAGTCTGTATAAGCCCGTCCACCAATCCTATCCCTTGACTCCAACATAACAACCTGAAAAAAGAAAAGCTTTGGCTAATGAAAGAACCTCTAATTGCAAACAGAAGCATCATAAATAAAGCAGGTAGAAGACTCCTATGTAAATAAGCCGGTGACAAGAAATTTTCATTGAACAATGATCATAGATATAATCTAACCTTGAAAGAGGCATCGTGAAGGGCACGAGCAGCTGCTATCCCACCAAATCCACCACCAATGACAAGTACTGAAGGTGAAGAACAGAGCTCTATCTTGGAAGAACAGTAAGATGAAAAATTTAGTTTCTAGTCAAAACTATGCTTCATTACCAACCAATCTTATTTCTGTTAAAAGGCTTGGTTCTTTAGGATATGCAAACCAATATCTCCTAGAAAATCCTGGAATACAAGAAAGAAGCATAACAGTTTCTAATATAGAATGTGATTAGCTATTGATACATTTGCCCATCTGTGTGTTCTTGTACAGTTACTGTATTAGTCCAACTGTGCTGCACTCGTGCTCTCTTAAAAAAATCAGCTCTAAAGAACCTAGGATTGATTTTACATAAATGAAAAGTAAAACAAGGATTGTAACATGAGAGTAGCAAGCAAGACAAGAAAGCCCCCAACATGCAAAGAACACTTTGCAAGGCAATAACTGTTGCCTTAAAACTGCATACATATTATGACAGCATAACATTTTGAATTCTATATTACTGGTGAGTTTCATTTCATTGATCATAAATGTGGAACAAGGTACACCAACTATAGAAGAAAAAAAATGTAAAATATGCCCTTCCTTGACAAGTTACTATGACTTATAATGCAATCATTTTGGACATAATTTTAAAAAATGATTTTGCATATCAATGATTATCAAATATCAATATAATTAACCTTTGCTTTTGCTGGCATCTATTTCAATACTTTAAAATGTTTAAGCATTTTGGTTTTTAGCATTTTTTCAAGTTGCACATCCACTGTATAATTTATTTTTAAATTTTTTCTGAAGTTAATTTGTATATAAGTTTTTTAACTTTTGTAAAATCAAGTACCTGTCTACATTATTTTTTTGAAAGTGACACAATGATACCTGTCCCTGCCAATACCAGTCCCCATCTCCCGATAAGTATGGAATTATTTATTGACTTGTATACTACACATGATTCTGACACTCAAGGATGTAAACACTATGCAAGCTCAGCTCAATTCTCCAATTGAGATTTCACAAAGACTTTGTTAAACATTTTAAACTTGTGATTCAAGCCTTGGGGAATACATGGAAGTGCAACCATGTGCTGGAAGCTTGCTTCAATGTGATTTCATATAAACTTTCCAAAACCCCGATTTCATAAAAGCTTTCTAAAAGCCCCCAGAGTAACTTGCAACCATCCAGTTTTCATGTGAAGTTGTGAACTTGACAGTCTTATAAGATACAAAGGAGAAAGACATGATTAAACTTGAAGTATACCAAGAAGCCCCATGAGATCTAACTATAGTCAATCCTATCAACCAGGGAAATATCAAATTTATTCCAAAAGCAGGGGATTCTGAATTACGTATAAGTTGGAGACTGATAACTCACTTAATGTCTCTTAACAATTTTTTTTCTAAAGCCTTTGATTCCACATGCAAAAATTGTTTTCATTGACCGTGCACCTTGTTTCATTCGAAGTCACTAAATTGTTGACAATATCCCAGTGATTTGAAAGGCATGGAATGGATCCTTGGCTCTTGTCAACCTACAAGATTTATTAAAATAGAATTTATAAAAGCTTATGACAAGATTCGAATAGAATTTGTTTATCTAAGCTATATTTAAATCCCTTAGCCTAGACCCATTTTTCTTAGCAATGCAACATCCTTTTGCAGGCATTTCAGCTTGTTATTCACCAATGGCCAGAAGTTGGAGAGGATTAGAATTTTTTACCGTCTTCAACAAGTAATTTGTTAGCTCTGATATAGTATGTTTTTGCTGCAGAAGCCCTTGGTTATTTACTAGCTCACAAAGCCCCAGTTGAACTTGTCAAGAAATTGTCTTGTATGGTAATGCCCAAAGTCAACTTACTGATGGTTACCTTGGAAAGAATGCTCTTCCACCCTTGCAGAGGAGAGTTTTTCTGTCAATGCCATGAAATGCTAAGATTCATTCTGTAAATCTTGGGCTGAAATATATAGAAGCATAGAACTAAAAGTTAGAAGTAACATCTCCACTCTTTGCAAAACTGGTTAAATAGATATGGGTGGACTCAGATTTAACATTGACATATTTTTATAATCTTAAACAATCCCTTTTCATTCCAAGTCACAAGCTCACTGAGTTGAGTAATTATGCAATTAAATGGATCAAAAAAATATTCTGATACTACATGGAGAAGCAAGTCCCTTATGACCAAATTTCAAATTAATACAAATTTTTAGTATCTCCCTCTCAACCCATTTAATTTCTGCTTACAATAAGCTAGCCATATTACTAAACAATTTTTTTGGGCTATTTATAAAGGCAATAAATGCAGCCACAAAGTAGCAGGGCATATCCATAACTTTCCAAAGACTTAAGGGTTGGTAGCCATGATAGATTATACAACTAGATCCATATCGAACAAAAAGGTACGACTCCATAAGTAAAATAAAGAGAATGCCACTATGAGGTGTCTAAGGACACCAAAGAGAAGAATCAACTTTCTAATATAAAATAAAATTGGAATGATAGTGTGGGAAGGATCGCCGCTATTTATGCACCATCCATACATGACATGAGGATAGGTTGACCTAATAATGGCATATGCCGAAATAATATTATAATATACCTTATACATGTAGACCTCTGAATACGAGGCCCATATAGGCTCCATATACAAAGCACATGGTATCAACACTAGATGACATAACCCAAAGGTGTACCAAATGCAATGACAACTCAACGGGACACCAAAAAAGTTTTTAAATATTCTAACATCTCCCCTAGAAATCAACTTGCAAGGACCAAGAGAAATATCATGTTTATGCCAAAAAGATGAAAAAGAGAAGCCTCCAACACCCCCCAATGACAACTTCCAATCACTTGAGCAACACCTTTAAGTGTTTGCACCCACAATGAGAAAAGGTGTTGACTCGTGTAAGCATTCAAAGGTAAGAATCTCTTATGTCTTTCACAAAGCATCCTGATCCTCAGTTTATGTATCTTACATCTAACTCCAAAAAATTTTGCTAAAGGATGAGACTGAACTATTACTAAGTTCCAATATAAGTGAGTCTCATCCCCTCTAAGTAACATCTTCCACTTGTGGAAATCTCAAAAGCTGGAATAGTCCAAGAGGTAATCATATCCTTACAATTCATGATCGAAATTGAATGCTCAATTAAATTACTTATTGATCATACTTTGAATGTGTTAGGTGAAATTTTCTCAAGTAAGAAGGAAGCAGCACATGGTCAACAAATAAAGCTAACATAGATCTAAAAATTCATCCTGTCACTCAAAGCTCTCAATGTCATGAACATGCCCCAGAAGCAGTGACATCCAAGTTCATAAGAAAAATACAAAGCAAAGTACTGATTAGGGATCAAATGGAAATCAAGAAACCAGATATAGGGGTGACAATGATGGGATTATCCAAAGTACCTCTATGCCAAAGAAACAAGCTATGAAACAAAACATCAACTCCAAGACATACATGAAAAGCCACCATCAGTACCCCTCATATTTGAAGTCCTTGTTAAGACAAGAAAGCCCGATCCATGACGATTGGAAATGGAGAATCTCCAAAGATGGAAAGCAATGAGTCCTCTTCAAAGATATGGTCTCAAATAGTTAGATAAAGCAATTCCTCTTCTGACATTGCGCTCCAGGGAAAGAATGAAGCAAGTCCTCTATGAACACATGACCTCCAAAGATCTCTTGAATCATCTCCCAAAACCATATAGATGAAATCAGCATACTATCATTAATTCCATGGATTGGTCTACATACACAAGAACTCCTATCAAGAAGCAAATTAGTGAACCCATCTTCTCTAAGAACCAAGTTCCCTCGCATATAAATATACCATCTGCATCTCCTAAATCATATCCATGCTTGGCTAAAGGAAAATGACTCATTCCACCAATCTTCGGAGTTTCAATGTATCCAAACCTGTAGTACTCAATTCTTCTTAACTGTCATGGCATGTCCAAAAACATCTTTGTCTACCTTTAAAGTCCCCATAGGAAAAATGGGAAGACTCTCCAACTGAGGCCTAAGTGTCTCCTTCATAACTACATTGACAATCTGAGCACAAGTACAATAAGTGCACAAGTTCCCCCTCAGCTTAAGTATCCATAAAAGCAATCTCGTCATGAGGACCATGTTTGGCCTTATATCGAGAAAATATGTAAGCCTTGACTTCTTTATCAAGCTTCCCACTGGTTATCACCTAACATTCATTGCTTATACCATTCACAACGAACTTATCCAAGCAAAGTTCAATGTTGTTAATCTGTCAGGTTATTTTATAGATAGATTTTCCTCAAATCGAGTACATGTCAACCATCTTTAATCATGTTATCTTCTAGCATAATATAACCACAACCCATAATAGAAAGAGCAGAACCACCCCCTAGTTTTACCTTCTTGTCATTTCCTTGACCATGCTTATGAAACAAACTACCATCCTTGGCCATATGATGACTGCAACAAGAATCTATGACAGACTCATGCTTAGCAGTATGAGTATAAGATGAATGAGAAATATGTGCTATAAGGATATTGTTCTTACCTATGTCATCATGCTTGGCTTGGCTTTCCTTAAGATTTTTTGAGTTCCTCCATAAGATCTCTCATCTTTTTTATCACAGGCATCCTTAACATGGCCAAGTTTTCCATTAAAGGTTACTTTACTCCTTGGATTTCTTCTTCTCAACTTTATGATCACCATAGTGAAAATTCCTATTTCTCTGCTATGATTGTCTACTTAGCTTTCCCTTATATGCAAATCCCTTTTGTGATTCTAGTCTTCTACCAAAACATATCTTCCCCTTCTCTTTGTTGAAATGAGCCTATTGCTTCAAACTAATGGTGTCAAATGACATAGCCTTGCCATCTTGTCTCATGACAGATCTACTAGAGAAGAATGATGAGAGGAAAACCATGACATGGTGGCCTCGATTTTGTAAGAACGATCTCATTACATCAGTCTTTCTTATACTATTTGCCACACAACTTTAACTAAAATAGAAGATCTCACACCCAAGAACAAAAATCCCCAATCCTTTCAAATGATGAAAGATCAATAGTGGATAGCTTGTGATTCAAATGGAAGACACTCGTTTCATCTGTTGTTCCAAAAATATTCTTTAGAACATGTACTCTTGATTTTTTGCCTCAAGATGAAAACACAATTTGGGTGCCATGTGGCTCAAAGCGATACCACTAACTTGATCAACCGTGACTAAACATTGTACCACATAAGCACCAGAATCCCCAAAATAACTTGCTCCATCTTTAGAGACATCAATTCCTTAGAAAAATCCTTCAATAGGTGCAAAATATATATTGTCATGTAAAGCTTGAAACCAACCCTCTAATGCTTGCAAATAAAGCTCAAATGCAAATAAAGTTCAAATGGAGTCCAAATGCAACTTATTATGAATTTTGAAATGTCAGGGACTCATATAGCGATCATATAGCCGTCAAATTTAAGCTCATGCGAAAAAATCAAAATTTTGAAAATAAAGGTGTCAATAATCAACCAGATTGTTCTACACAGCATTTGAAGGTCATATTGATTGTGTTGATTGGACTGCTCCCACAGGCTGTACACTAACTTTTTTGCTGACTGTGCACTCTGGATTTCCTGCTAACTATACGCTAGTTGTGACTAGTATAGATATCTTAAATAAATCTACCTAAAAGATGTTGAAAGATATCAATTTGGAGCAATTTTATTTACTTAAAAATTATTTTGTTTCATTTGGAACTATTTTTATTTACTAAATACGTGCACATAAATTTCATTGTATCTACATTGTCTACTTTTTCTTTTTGTGATACACTTGTTTTACTTGTGTAACTTTTAGTTTTAGTTTTGAAAAAGCCACATTTCATTGTTTTGGTCATAGTTGGAAAACTCGGACTCGGCATGGACTCGACAACCCAAAATAGGACTCAAACTCAGGACTCGGCACGGACTCAGCAAAAAACTCGGCTAGGACTCAAAAAAGAAGAAAACCGTAGTTTTACAAAAAACCAAATGTAAATTAATGCAGTTAGAGAACATAAGAGCCTAATTTGCTTATCAATTTCTCATAATTCAAATATTACACATGTTTTATGATCTTCAAACACTCAATATTTGAAATTTCATCATTCATACTCATAGTTTCAAATTTTCAAATGAAAAAAAACAAGTTTTAAACATTCATACTCATTAATTCCAGGCGATGCCAAGAGTCCTAAGTTGGGACTCGGGAGTCCGATTCTAGGACTCGTGCGAGTCACTTGCCAAGACTCGGGAGTCCTAGCCTAGACTCTCTAGGACTCGGCTCGAGAGTCCTTGGCGAGTCGACTCGGCAAGCCCTAAGACTCGGGAGTCCCAAGAGTCTTTTCCACAAACTATGGTTTTGGTAATTCTAATTTTTTTTAAATCATTTATTTGCATCTAGTTTTTCATGTTTATATTTTTTTTATATTATTATTTAAAAAAATCATTAAAAATAAAAAATTATAATTATTTTTAAAAAAGGGATAATTCTTCTTAAAATCTATTAGTAATTTAAAAATATATATTTTGAGAAATTTTAATTATGAAATAGTGGATTAATTTAAAAAAATATATTTTTGTTTCTTTTCGATATTTTTAGTTAATTATTATTTTTTATATAATAAATAGTCATTTTTTGTTTAATTAATTAAAATTAACGAATCAAATTTTTATTTCAAATTAAAAATCAAAACATTTTCTTAAAACTTTGATTAGAAATTTTATCTCAAATTAACAAATCAAATTTTT